>OMKK01017139.1:1671-20676 GCA_900302305.1 Polymixia japonica
GAGAGAGAGAGAGAGCGAGAGAGAGAGAGAGAGAGAGAGAGAGAGAGAGAGAGAGAGAGAGAGATATCCAGCGAAACTCCAAGCACTACTGAGATAGTTCAGCTAAAGTTGACAGTGTGTTCTGTCATAGTGGTGGGTTTATAATAAGTCCACAGCAGTGTGTCTTACCCTGAAAGCCATTGCGGAACCTCGAGCCAAGCGGCAGTAGTTCAGGGGTATACTCATTATATCCACCAACATAGAGCTGGTTGAGAACATTGAGGCCCGCCAGGGGTCCTGGAGAGGTTCCGGTTCTATTACGTTGTCCATCAACCTAAAATACGGTATAATGTCAGTACAATACGCAATACTCATTCATCTGATAGATGTCAGTCTGGGAAAAAAAATAGAAAGAACTAGAAAGTACTTATGAAAAGGACAAATAACCATGTTAGATCATTGAGCTTTATACTGCACTTCAGTTTTAAATAATATAAAACTTATAATTACTTATTTATCCAAGAAGAAAACTTTTGTCAAATCACCTTTAACCATCCTGTTTTTTTGGATCTGCCAAAGAGGACAGTGTGAATCTTGACCTGGAGGTTTAGTCGATCACTGACTACGGTTCCCACACCTGATCCAAGGTTGAACTTATGCACAACTCTGCCATTCCGTATCCCCAGAACAAAAAAGTCATCTCCGTCATCGCCTAGAACATGAATTAAATGTTTGACATGAGCAAAGTAGATTCAAAATAAGAACAGAACTTTCTATAAAACACCCAGAATTTAAACTATATTAATGACAAATATGTAAATAAACAATTAAAACAAACAAACAAATACATATGATTCATTTTAGGCCAAGCTAGGATTATTATTATTATTGTTTTTAATATTTAGCCTCATTACTCTTCAGTTTTCTGTACATTCATCTCTCCCATCAAGGACTGAAATAAATTGATGAATATTTTGTAATGACACGTCCGAGGATAATACTTCAATAGACCAAGTATGATATAAATTCTTCATGTTTCATCTTGCTTTATTTGCCATTTTAATTTTGTCCCGTTTGGTACAGTGCTGCTCATTCCCCACAAGTGGTTTATTATTCGTGTGGCACTCGTCTTTTTCCCTCTTCCCCGACAAATTGTAATCTCAAGAGAAAACAAGTGAAGTGCAGAAGATCCACAACCCTTGTGTTTTTATTCCGCTCCTTTTGATTAGATATGCTGGTGACAATGACACAGCAGTTAGCAGCTACCAAAGCTGACCTCAGAGAAGGGAAACCTCCAACATCCCCAGATGGCTGCTGTCAGCGTTGCAGTGTGCCCGTATCTCAAAGGCTGTTTAATGCAATTAACATTATTAATTTTATGCCAGCACTCGCTGCTAACTTCCTCCTTTTTAAAGTCATGAACAAACATAGTTTAGATGGAAATCAACTAATTGCTGGGTTGCAGGAACACTCATCATTGGTGTCTAGAATTCTGCCAAGGGAAACCCCTGAGGGAGTTTCTTTTGAATAGAAGATCTGAGAGGAGAGTAAAAATCTATTAGATGGCACATTATCACGCACAATGTGGAAAATCTCTCAAAATGGCAGAGGAATGTCTTCTAGGGCCACTAATGAAGCTTTGCAATTGGATGGCGTACTCAAGACGGTCCCAAGTTAGCTTCCTCTTGTCAGATGATCTGAGAAGTAGTTTTACGCCACTTTGCAGGTGTCAAGATTGCTCTCACCTTGTCCTTTATGCCCGGAGAACAGGATGAGGTTGTCTTTCAAGGCAGACGCATTGTTGGCCAGCGTGAACTTTAACTGGAACTCGTAGAACAAACTGAGGCTCGGAACCGAGGTGTAAGCCAAGAAGGAAGTGTAACCGAACTCATCGCTTCCACTGAATCTGGCACGGGTTACGTTGATGGCTGTTGAAACGAAAAGCAAGACATTTTATTGTGACGTGCAACAACAACAACACGTACATTTAAAACAAAAAAGATCACGTGTGTGCTGCTAAAAATGTAACTCATCAAATGATTTAGTCCTTTGTAGTGTCTGGTTATCGAGCTGTATTAAGGGATCTCACGCATGGTAAATAATACATACACAACAACATGCAGCGAGATTGCATCTTGTTCTCCTTCAATGGTCCTGATGCATCGTCTCCCTCACAGATCAACATCAGACAGGTTACCAAAAGATGGCGCTATTGTCCCACATTAAATGAGAGGGGTGAAATACTTTTTTTTTTTTTTTTTTCTCTTCTCAACACAACGAGATGATGGCCTGTTTTCTCGAGTACTGTCCCCTCCACGTTCCCATTTTCTTTTCATTAGTAGCTGTTTAGGAAGGATTTCGCCATGCATGCATTGGTTCATACATAATGTTCGCTGGGGTAGGGTAATAATCCCAGTGATTATCAATTACAATCATGGGCTTTACTTATTCATAATGCATCGCTGATTCAATAACGCTCTGTCTTGTATCCCGTCTCAGCACACTCGTCTAGATTTTACACGCGGCGCTCGTCTCACCCGGCTCATTCAAAATTACAAACTGCCATGTTTCTTTTTTTTTTTTTTTGACACAGCAAATCTCAAACACAGAGCTGCTCCTCTTCACTGCAAAATACCTTGCATATATTCTTCCTTAGCCCCAGGCAACAGCTAAGTGGGGTTCAGAACTCCCCCCTGTGACTGCCCTGAGCTCTATTTGGCTTCTGAATTATTAATAAAGCTGGAAATTTTGCTGTTATTATCTAGTCTGGCAGAACAGTATTTGCCAAATGCTTATTGAATGGTCACAGCCTTTCAGCTACAGTTTATTTTAAGCTGTAGCGTGTTTGAATTGATCTGCTCCTGACGATGATCTCTTGCCCCCTAACTATAACTGAGCCAGTGCAACGGTGCGTGACTGTTCAGACCAGGGACAAAGACGTCAGTGATAATGCAAAATTAAATCCACTTCCGAGCGTCTTTTCATGGTATTTGGTCTGTTGATGGACAGAATAACCTTGATTGTATGCGGACGAAACAGCTCAGTAATAATCTATTCGTTTAAATTGTGTATGGCATTAGAGATGGCCAAGCATGCATATAAAAATGTAGCGAATAAAGATGAAGGCAGTAATTGTTTTTTGGGATAAGTAGCAGTTTCCTACGTGTGAGCCCGAGAGGACACGACAAATCACCAAGGACTGTAAGTGATGTAATGTATGGCAGTATTGGACCCATTGTTGTATTGTACTTGACAGGTAAGATAATGGCTGTTTTTAGGTTTCTGTTTTGCTTTTTTTCTATAAGTGTAGAACATGTTTCTTTACGTTTGCGTTGGTATCAACTAGGGATGTACGACAAAAATGTAAATAGACCATTAAATAGACACCCAATTATTTTAGGTCTTCCAAGTGACATGAACATCATATCTGTTGTGTAAACACACAATTAGAACATACATCCGAAAGTGTACGATTGTTATTATGAGTTTTCACAGTTTCTTTTCACTGAAATACATCGACTTGATACAGGTAAATCATATCTGATTTTTATATATATTCTATGGATTCCAACTACCTATACTGTATAAGTTGACACAGTATTTACCGGCGGCTGGCCTTGAACAGCAGTGTTAATTCATGAAAAACAAGCGATGATATGTCGTATATTGTTAGTTTTATGTCCTTTGCTCTATTCACAAGAGATGTGTACAATTAGTGTAATCCATTAATATTCCTAAGTGAAGTCATCTAAAATATCCATGAATGTTTCATGACGTAGTGTTGAGGCGCCCTAGTATCTATAGCGTGTATTCCCCCTGCCCTCTTCCTCCATGTCCTGCTTGTTCACAAGCCCGTCTTATCTATTCTGAAAGCGCACAGGGGACCAAGAACTGAAAATATTACATATCGAAAAAAAAAAAGAAAAACCCAAACCAACTCTGCTATGTCATGTCTGCTGTTGGACAAGGTGTTTTCAACGTTTTCAAAGGAAACCACCCTATACCACCGAAATAGCATTTTCAAAAAAACAAGCGACACATTGGGAAAAGTTCTACAAAAGAGCCAGAAAGCGCTGCGAGTTAAGGAGACCTCAGGGGTGATCAATATTGACTCTGATCTTATCTGATGTTATCAGGATTAAAATTCAAATGTCAGCCATGCTTAGTGTGACACTGGGAGATTAGAGTACTCTATTTGGCATCAGCATGCTCAGAGTCTGTCAGGGGGCTACGTGGCGTGCCCCAAGTGTCTGGTATGCCAAGCACCCCGCTGCACCTATACCTCTAATTAAGCTAAACAACAGCCTTTTCTTCTGAACGCCTAATTCTTTGTTATTGCTACTTGGAATTACAGCCACTGAAGTAAAGTTTTTCAGCTCGCAATCCTAGAAAATTACAATGTGGACACCAAGAGACATACTAGTAAATTGTTTTAATGGTATTATTTTATTATTAAATTACCTTCCTTACGGGTTCGTTTAACAGAGATAGACTAGTAAATTGTTGTAATTGTATTATTTTATTATTAAATTACCTTTCTTAGAGGTTCATTTAACTTCAGAAAACGATGTCCATTAGGAGTCATATTATTGAGCAAAGACCCTTGAAGAGGTGTCGGTAAATAACGTTTTAAAAAGTTCTAAATGTGTTTGGGAATATTCAGCGACGCAGCCGCTAGTGCTGAATTGATTATCTCAGTAATGTTGAATGTGTAGGTCAAGGAAGATGACCCCGCTTTCTTCAACATGCTTTCAGTTTAATTTACCTCTCTTCCTAATAACAGTTCTCTCAATACGCTCCAAAGCGGTTCAACGCCTTCATTCACTAACTGTTTGCTGCGGCCATTTAACAGAGTTATCTCTACTGCATTGATCTACCATTGACCCGTTATGAGGCTTACCTTCATCGCACAGCAGGCCTTGTCTTCCGTAGGGGCAGAGACACACGGCCTCCAGCGGGGACTTGGGGATGCACGTGGCCCCGTGACCGCAGGGGCTCCGTTCACAGGCGGTGAACTGGCACAGCCTGCCAGTGTAGAGCGGGGGACACTCGCAGAACCAGTCCTCTGCATCGCTAAACACGCAGGCACAGATGAGGAGATCGTTAGGGAAGAGGTGAAAATGGACCGCTGATATATTTGTTACGCGGGGGGGGGGGCCTTCGGAACACAGGGAGGGGAAGTGACGGATCATCAACCGACACCATAACGGATGTAAACTTGCTCAATATGGCTGAATCCAAAAAATGAAATTAAAAAAAGATTTGTGTAATTTCATCCGCCGTGATGGAATATCTTTGATATAGCTTAGGTTTGCACAAACTGAGGCTGTTACATGAACTGATCACTAGTAATAGGAATGAGCACGAATCCTGCTATGGATTTATTCTAGTAAGTAACCATTACAGAGACAGTATTTATTTCAGTTTTTTCATTTGGTAAAGGTCAACACATAGATGCACTCTGAATAATAACTGCAGGAAGGTTTCAGTGAACACTATAGCCAGGAACTCTACATGAGATTTCCCATCTCCTCCTTCCTCAATTTATATGCGTGCTTTATCTCTGGGCAACGAGTGAGGGGTGGGCCAGCATGCAAAGTAATATTCAGACTGGGATTTTATAAGATTCTCTAAGATGTGCACAACTTTCAAAGGTATAATATCAGATACAGAAAGCATTGGTGGGGTTTCAAATCCATAAATTAATAATGTGCTTTGAGCAGCAGCACTGCGGAATGTATTTTGCTCCTCTAGAAACTGGCTTCTTGAAATGAAATATTTAGATTCTGTCACCCAAGTTTAGAATGGTTGGATATGACTGCAATGACGTATAAAAAGAAGCTGTAGCAATGTAGTAAATATCTCCAGTGTATGAGTATTAATGGGCTGCTAATGTCAATCCAAACGTTAACTCCAAGTAATACACAGCTTCTTAATGCTACCATCCAAGCCCGGTGGCAGAATCAATGTGACGGAGGGGCATTTGATTTTCCAGGGGGGCCCTTATTAATTCATATTTTAACACTGAAAAATATACTGGCTAGTTAAATAGCGTACATATTGCGTTAAATGTTACCTAATGGATACATAGTCTAATATAGAACATCTTAAAATAGAATAATAAAGGAAAAAATTTAATAAATAAAGAGACACATATGCAGCAAATATGACATTAAATCTCAGATGCCTTTAAAGAACATTCGTACAGCTTCAAATCAGCTTGTAATAAAACAAAACCAATCTTAACTCACCCGTACAGCCCGCATCAGTATAGTGGAAGACAGCTGAATGAAATCTCCTCAGTAAACTGTCCTTCCATTCAAGCCTGAATTTCGTTAACTCCCTCTCGAAGGCAAACTATATCAAATGGCCCTTGTACTTGGATAATACTGTATATGGCAGGTAGCTAGCTAGCAATGATAGGTGCCAACATCTGTCAGTCATGACTTGTCAATCATATTACCTTATTAACAATAACATTTAGAGTAAGACGTTATCTTTTTAATTAATTTTTAAATTAATTTTCATAATTTATCTCATAAATATTGAGGGGACACAGAGGTCTGCCACCCCATGCCCCCTGTAGTACCAGGTCTGCTGCCATCACCACAAATCTTGTTTGTTCTTTTTTTCAAAAGATTATTGCCCACTTACAAATTGCCATGCTAAATTTACGTTTATTGAATTTAATTATATTATTCCTGATCTCAGATATTTCACTCTTAGTTTGAGAATATGAACAAAGCTAAATTAAGACAGCCATGCCCCCCCCCACCCCAGTTTAAAAAAAAGGTTAGGGTTAGTTTATATATATATATTAACGTAGACAGCCATGACTATCAACAAACAATTCTGGAACCACGTTTACAGTCAAAGAGACCACAGGTGTTCCACAGGTATATATACATTATAATTACCACATACCACAGACAGTCTCCAATTGTAATGGAACAGCTCCAGGTTTTGTCTCTTGATGTATTCTACTTATTGTATTATATGGGGAACTGTTGCTTTGTCCCTCACACTTCTGTTTTAATATTGGTGATACAGGAATTCAGGATTTTCTAATGTTACACTGGTTGTGAGATGCTCTGGATAGGAATAAATGCAAAATGGCTAAAATATAAAACCTATAAACCTTTAATCTGTTTCTAGTCCTTGGAAAAATGTATTATTGTTCATGAAAATATAGTTTAAGAGTGTCCAGTATTTGCACTTGAAGGATCAAATCATCACTAGACATCTTTCCAAGACGTGTGCAGTGACAGTGACAGAACTTCTTGAACTCCTCGAAAACAAATAGAGGATAACATTCATCCTGGCCCTTTGAGTATCACCATCATAGTGACAGTTAAAGCATGACGACTGAGAGAGAGTCAAGTCAAAGTGACGTAAACATTCTAAAACTCTCATCTTACAAAGTGAAACAGTAAGTTGTCATAATTTACAGTAACACTGGAAATCTTCGAAGGTAATTATGATAAAAACTAAATGTAAATAAATGTAAGGAGGTAACAATTGCAAATGATTCTTGGTCTGCATTACCATACTGCATCTCACAACTTCACTGACCATTTTTCATTTTAGCTTTTGCTAACTTTAAATGTTTACAAATAACTTTTACTCTGTCGTTACCTTGGAGTTACCTATGTAACAGTTGTTTGATATGCCGTTAAATAAAGTAACATTTCTGTAGTTCTGTACAGTAGAGCTGCAACACATTAAACACCAGCCATGTAGGGCTGATGTTGGCTACCTCCCTTATATCTGGCACTCACAATTCTGTTAAGGTACTATAAGGTATTCCTTAGAACAATGAGGACATTGACTCTGAGACATTTAGCTAATTAATTGCCTATTCAAAACTCAAAATCAAACGCACTGCATATTGTAGCTTCCTGGTGTATACTATTCTAGACTGTCCATGTAACAATGATGCAGCAAATTTACCAATCAAAAGAAAAGCCATATCTATTTAATTAACAATCCCACTATATTATAATTAATGACAAATAGCTATCCATTCATTGAATAAACAACAGTGTTCTTGAGATGTGTTGTCAATTTGGTGATTGCCAATTATAAGTAAAATGGGAGAGTCAAAACCACTCTCTGATATCACTGGTTTTGTCTGACAAATGTTTGTCTTCGCAAGAGATACAAGTATCTTTCTCTCGATACAAACTCATTTCGATCTGCGAAGTCCACAGTTTTTACTTGCCACACCTTTAATTTCACAAGAATCTGAGATAGATTAGTAGATTCCTTATGATACCAATTCGTTTGCATTCTGTGTTAGCACTGGCAAAGGTATTTGAAAAAGGTATTTATATGAGTGGACGGAGAGTGGGAAGGAACAAGGTTAACAAACACTTGAGTTTTTAATTGCTCTAATCAAAAGCTCTAATCAGATTGGTCTAATAAAAAAAAACGTGGGGTGACGAAAGGTCGTTTTAATTTTGCCCGGGGCAGTCACTCTGATTACAAAACTGTGGTAATGTTTGTAGACTGATTTGAATATGTAAATCATACAAATGCATCTGTATGTACAAACGCACTCTTCCACAGATTGCACAAAGTGACTACTTGTAGTAATACTATTCAAAGACTGCACAGCTAAAGCACACACATGGGTTAAATTATTAAGGAAGACTACATTTTTAATGTGATGAGTACCAGATAAAAATGATGAATAATTGACCATTTATCTTATGATCTCTGTCAAGCTAAAACAATAAGATGTGTGACAATATAGATGCCTTAAATCTTATCCCTTATAAGTTATTCACAGAATAGTTATCCTTTTCAAGTGGAAGTAAATATGCAGAAGCAATTCTAAGTCATTGATAAGGTTTCGCTACACTGGCAGTCTTCCGTTTTGAAAAGGAAAGTGTTTAGCACATTTCATCCTTTGTCAAAACCAAAAGGACTCCCGGGTTTACAGCAGATATAAAGTCATTCATGGAGAAGGACTTGTTTGGTACTGAGCCACTATTTGGTTTCTATTGATGTACAAAAGTGCCGAGGACATTCCTTTGCCACAATGTTTGACGTGGTTGGCAGGAGAAATTGTGTGAGAGATGACTCACACACAGAGATGACTCAGAGATGTTATTTGTCACCTGAGTTTTACCGTCAGCAGAGGAATAGACTAGTAATTTACACATGGCATTCTCATTGTTCTATGCTTCCCAGAACTCTTCCATAGATTTCTTTAGTTGATTGAAAAGATGAGTGCTGCCCGTCAAAAGCCATTGCCATGGAGCCAAACTACTTTAAAATCATACCATCATACCATAAAAATCCCATCAAATGGGGACATTAAGACGAGCATCGGGAAACTTCTACTCAACTGCTACAACTTTGAGTCATTTTTAGTACATCCTCATGTTTCATATAATAATTTGCCAATAAACTGAAATGTAATACTTACAATGTCTCAGATAAAATTATTTTGAGTACTACTTATTAAATATTGATTAATAAGCCTTAAACAAAAGTGCTGGATTATGTCCCCACCATCATCACCAACAAATGCATTTACTGGTAAATCTAGATTTATCTAGATGTAGTAAAATCTAATTATTCCAAGAGAATACAAACAATTCTTTTGGGGGTAATTTTTGGGATATTGTGACCTAACCCAGAGTGATTTTATTACAACACTGGAGGCTTTTTTGGTTTAGGATTGTTCCGCTACTATGGAATTAAGTTAATTTCTGTGTAAAACCTAAAATAAACTGTCTATTAGTCAACAAAAAGGGTACCCGAAGCAAACAACAATATCAATAATTTAGATTAGATTAGTTATTTCTAGTTATTTTCCTAATCTGATCACCGCTTGTAAAATCTCATTAAAATAGCACCCAGAAAAAAACAAGATTATAACCTGTGATGTCCTCAGGATGCACAGCCTGGAGCTGCTCTACTTACAATAAATTAAAGATAATATTCATACAATATGTGTTTGAAGTTTTACTAATACAGAAAACAACTTCATGTGATAGTAATGCAACATGTTTGAGTGCCTCTACAGACAGGGATGGCAGACAAACTCTGCATTCACTAGTACAAATTGATAGTATAGGATATAATAGCGAGGCATTGTAGTACCAAGTACCAACATTTACTGATCGTCTTTTAAACTGGAGGTTTTATTTATTAGGTCTCTTTTAAGAGTGTGGATGAAAGGAAGGAAAGAAAGGGTTAGTGTCCATATTTGTCCATTACTGGACAAATATTATTTATTATTACTTTATGGTTCAAACATTAGCTAAGACTTGTCCCCAAAAGGATTTTCTATTATTATAATTATTTCTACAGTAAATGTGTCAAGGCTATAGGCAAACTCAAACAAAAAAAACAAAAAAATATATATAAAAATATCAAATTTGTACAATAAAAGCAAACTGGTTTTTTTGATCCACTTGTCCTCCAAAATTCAAAGACTTATTTCAATAAACACTGTAATGAGGAAGTTTTCTGAAGAAGTATTCCTCGGGGGTCATAATTGGACATGGAATGATAGCTATGTTTGTTTCTCATAGTGAAATAAAATAATTGTTTCTAGGACCTTGAGTTATTTTATAGAATAGTTTGAAACAAGTATAGAGAACATTTTAAATAAAGATAAAAGTGGCAACACTTTCTTTTTAGAGGGCATAGCAGACTGGCCATAGGGAGTACATGGAGAATTCAACTGGAGTTCGTGGGTCATCAAAACTGGTACCGATACAGAAAGAGCAAACCACTGATCATTTCTCCGGAACATTAATAAAAAGCTAAATAATATTAAATAATAGATAATAAAAAGTAATAAATGATTCAAAATTCCAGCAACTCTTTCATTCTGTTGTCGTGTGTGTGTGTGTGTGTGTGTGGACAAGCATAAGCCCGCCCACTATGCGTATGCCTTGCAGTTTTTGACATCTAGGTTGGATCTATTTCTGTAAACTAACAGTCATTCTATTTTTACAGTTTCTTTCACTTATCAAGAAACATCTTCGATGCAAGAGGCCATATTTCTGTAAAAGCTTTATCCCCTCTGCAATCGCTTAACAAACTCATCCTTATTAATTTATGTGTTCTAAGCCTGCATCATATGCCTATTGGTTCCCTGCTTGAGATTCCTGCTGGAGACCTTGTGCTGCTAGATGTTCCTTTAATATGGAAACCTTTGTAGCCTAGTGTGCTTTAATGGCGAGTTTGTTTAGCTTGATGCTTTTGTATGTCATGAGCTTGATGGTAGATAAAAAGAGCAATGCATACAAAGAAAAAGCCATCAGTACTATCAGTTACATCAGTTACAAAAGCACCTGGAAAAATCATGTTTGAATGTTTTGGGAAATGCCAAAAGCACAGACAACAAACAACTACTTTATACTATAGATACTATAGTATATACTTTATACTATATTTTATACTATATATATACTACACATGCACTGACTACATAGATAAAAGGAAAACAAAGCTGTGTTCAGCATAGGTGTGGTTAGCTTCTGTGATGCCATCTTCATAGTTTTAGTTTTTTAAATTATATTATAATATCATTTTTAAATTATATTATAATTAGATAATATCTTTAAAATAATATTGTACTGTAAGTATTTCATAGGTTTTTAGTACGAGGCAAATGATCATACAGGTAACTTATTCAGCTATTGAGATGAGTTGAAAGATAATTTGAAAAATAATGACTGCTCTACAAATAAATGTAATTATGGTATAATATAAAATGACACTGTGAAGGAAATTAATAATTGCACGCTCAAAATAATTATGAGAATGAGACAGTTGCTTCAATTATGCAGCAATTATTTATTAAGTCTGTGTCATATACTAATATGGTTCTCCTCTTCAGTCATGTCAGAGGAGAAGTCTGCCATATAGTCAAATAGTCAGGTCCACCTCCTCAGTCAAGTCATGGAAAATGGACCCAGACCCGCAACTTGTATGCATATAAACCATGTTTTTTAGGTTTATGTGTGGCCAGTGTCCATCCATAAAAGTGTCTTGACCAAGACGTTGAATCCTGCCAACTTTGAAAGATCTCTCTGGATGAGAAGATCGGCTAAATTCCCCAAATGTAAATATATTACCAAAATAATCTTGAATTAAATTTCAGCACAACCAACCCCATGCCAGTTACCTTTTCGTTGTAATATCATTATGTCTAAATAATAATAATAAACTTTATTTATATAGCGCCTTTCATACAAGGATTGTAGCTCAAACACTTCAGGAGCAAGAATAACATCGCTTGCACCGAAATAGGCGTGGGGGCGCAGTAGTGGGTGTGTCAATAAAAATCAGGTGGTGCAGTGCAAGTTTGGTGTCAAAGAATATGCCTGCGTCTCTGCCTGCTCAGACCACGTCTTAGCCTTTCTCAAATATGCTCACACTAAAGGCTCAAACTTTTGGCTCACACTGTCGGCTGACAACATATGTTGAGTGTAAGTCAGCCTGTGCATGTAAACATACTATTAATAAACTGTTCACTGAACAATGTATTGAGAATCTGCGTGAGCCATCTGCTCTGCAGGTGTGCCTCAGTTGCGCCAGCGTTTCATGACCGAAGTTACCAAAAAAAAAAAAAAAAAATTGTTGGCCACGCCTAAGTGCACCTTGCACCCAGGTGCGTCTGTGTCTGCGCCTTGATCCAGAAACTAGAGCCCGAAGGGGGATGACAATAGGAAAGCGAAACTGAAGCCGAGAACAAATTCGTCTTTCACGTGATATTATGGCAACGCAATCCAGCTCAACTGACTGAACAAATAGTCCTACGTGAACTCCCGATGACCTTGAGTCTGCTGTATGGTTCAGGAGTGCACTGCACCAATGCAAATTCATCACACAGATAATTACAAATCCCACTCTGTTGCATATGGCAAGATAATGTGACTACAATGTGACCAGTTCTCTACATTTGCATCCTTAGTGCAATTAACTTCCAATATTGATGGTGCCCTCACCCATATCCTGTTTTATAAATACAACACAGCGTAATGAAGAAGACGTTTAGGGGAGCTATTTACTGGATTATGCAAGGTGAAAGAGCATCATATACCCAGTTAACACATGCTTAAAAAACAGTTTCAATTACTGGTAAGTGGGGTGTGATGACAGTATGATGAGCTTTATAGACCAAAAGTGACAAGAAAAGATATATATACACATATATTCAGTCCAGCACTTAGCAGGGATTTGATTTATTGGATAAGCAAGATATAGCCCGTGTAGATAAAGGTGGGTAGGAACACAGCACAGCTATTTCTTTACACTCAAACACTATAAACACTTAAGAAAATTTGTCAAGAAAAAAACATACTTTTCATTCTACTACTAGGCTACGTTACCCTTTAAACCATTGACAAGTTTCCCTGGTTAATGTTTTGTTACATGTACAGCCATGGTAATGGTTGGTTACAAGTCATTCACACCTACAGCAGCAATACTTTGCTTTATTTGGAATTAAAATAATATCTGGTCATATTTTAAATGCTAATATATGCCAGATTGAAGTAGAATGCTTAGTGTCCAAGGTGGTAGGCTATATGCTGTTTTGGGTTGTATATAATATTCTGTATATCAGTGTTTCCCCTTTATACGTTCTACCATGATGGTGTACCACGGTAAGAAATAGGCATTCCATTCCAGCTGTGCTCAAATCATGATAAAGCACACCTCATCACTGAGTGAGTTTACCACGAGAAACCCGATTATTGGGAATTGTCGGTTTATGCCAATAATACGATATATGTAATTAGTGTAATGCAGTTACTATAGATGTGTCTATATGACTCTTTGCATTAATCATTAAATGCTCCATTGACAAGACGTGGCTACACCAGTGTTTCCTGAGGTAAATAGTTTAGTCATGCGTGCTATAAAATCAAAACAAGCGCAGACGGCCTGACATGCGCAGTTTCCAACAACCGCAAAAAAGCGAAGTAAGGCATTCACATGCATCAAAGATCGAAAGATTGGGCAAAAATCCAGGGGCCTTATATTGGGTTTAGAATACACCCATTGAGACCTTACCCTGATTTTGGAAATCAGATAAAGGTGTTCACAAGACCATTTTAATAAAATCATTATCGGATTATGATCGGCGTATTAGTGTGCATGTAAACACACTCACTGTAAATCACTCAACCATTGATACCAACATAGATCAACCTTAAAGTATATATAGCACATTAAGACAAACACATTCAAGTGTAACTACACCCCCAGGTCTGAGCCTAACTGCACCCACTGCATAATTTTGAAAAATGCTAAAAAGCGAGCAAGGGGCTGAGAGGGGGGGCGGGGAGGGGCTTGAGGAAGGGTGCGTGAGGAAGGGGGATGTGTGAGGAAGGACGGCAGAAGCCTTTTTTTAAAATATAAATTTCATGACGTAGATAAGTCTCAAACGGTCAACTCTATGTCAGCATTGGCCTTAAAAGGCTCAGGCTGATTTAAAACAGTAGATGGTATGTTGAGCCATTTCCAACCCATGAAATGCAGATTTTTATAAATCAGTCATCATCAGTGAGTCATATAATTTAGTTTATAGCTCAAAAAACATGTTTAAGTGTAGAGTACCTCTTTAACAGAAACAGTTCAATGTTTCCATGGTAACAGAGAAGCCGTTGCTTTGGTGTGTAACTGAGGAACTACTTTACAAACTTGCTAGTTTTCACCATTAAATGTATTGTATTGGATGTTTGGATTTAGTTAAATAACGTTAATAAAAAAGACAGTAACCTTTTTGTTGGTAACCGTTGTATAATTGCGGGGGAAGTGCCTTGTTCCTAAAAGTAAACAACACTTTTGAGTGTGCGCATGCACCTATGCTTAATGTAAATGTATTGTACTTTTATATACTTTATTTTTTGTTAGATTTGTTCTGTATTGTAAATATTTCTATTTTATATTTATGTTTCCTGACTTGCAGTACTTGTTTTTTACTTCTACTTTCTTATTTTTCTCTATGTTTATTGTATGCACCAATATACCAAGACAAGTTCCTTGTATTGTGAAAACTTACTTGGCAATAAACCTGATTCTGATTCTCAGTACAGCAGTTTTTGACCCCCGTGGTTTTTCCCCCCAACTATTTGTCCAGAAAAGATTGCCTTTTTCACTTCTACCTGATTAAGATTTGACAAGACTACTTGTACTTCAGTACAGACTCTGTATGCTCTTTGTATGTGTAGAGTGAGTCAAAACTAGAAATAACGCAGAACCATTTATTTATCAGACACAATGTAATATGAACCTAATCATTTAATAGACTTAAGCATTTTCAAACTGATTTATTGTAAGGGATTATTTTCATATCAGGATTATAGAATATGAGACAACAGTAGGTCTAACACTGAGATCTCATGACAGTCACTTATAGCACATTTTGTGCATGACATGTACCATTCATAGGCTTCTCAGATCGTCATTCTGTTCTTATGCTTGGCGGTGACATGGCAGTGACACTTGTTTTATTCAGGACCACCCTCTGAGGACACAGTTGTTTTAGTTTCATTGTAGAGGACAATGAATGGAAATGCATCACAGTGGAACACTGTTTTTGCAGGACTATTGTTTTATTAATAACCTACAAGTTTACGGTAGTATGAGGAATTTCAAGTTGTGCAAAAGGTGACCTAGTACCTCATACAGGTTCCTCCATTGCGGCAAGGAAGATGTCGGCAGACAGGTGGGTCACAGTTCTGGATGTTCCTTCCCCTCAGTGCCTCACCCACCAAGTACATTTCCTTTGAGTTGACCTGAAGTTCTCTGATGCACCCAATGAATCTCTTTACTCCCTTTGCGCTGTCATGTGCCTCCCAATGGGATGGAACGTCCCCAAGAAATATGGGTCCAAAGGTTGCCTGCAGAAAGTGGCAGAAAATCTGTGATCAGCATTTGCTAAACAGCACTCAAGCAGCATGTGTTCATGGTTGATATTGGCTCAGCTGGAAGCAACACACATGAAAACAGTGCAATACCTACAATGGTTTTTTCATCTTTACACAAATAAATGTAAACATAATCCAGACAAGATTTATGACATACAATCGAGTTGAGTTGACATTTTTTTATTTCTACAATGTTATGTTATGATAACACACATTGCTGATGGAATGAGAGATAGTTGAAATGATTAAAAAAAAAAAAAAAAAAAACCTTTCCTGTATGCTTTCTTTGATGTGCAAGGTAATTAGGTAGAATTAATGCAGACCAATCCTGTGAACTGACATCTTATCCTATCTTAACGGTCAATTTAACAAGGCAAGGCACAATTAAATCTGCTACCAAAATAGGGCTGAATTACTTTTTCAAAAATCACCCATTTCATATTAACCCTGAATTACATATATTGCCCACAGAGCAGTGACCTAAGGTAATTTATTTTCATATGAATATTAAATAACACCTTCTTTCTAAGTGGTTTACCTTCATAGCAAGCTAGCATAGCAAGTTAATGATGTTTAAATGTATAAATGTTTATAACAGCTCAATTACACATCTTGCCACATCATGTAATATAAACAGTGGATTTCAAAATAAAACTCCCTGAGACAAAACATATTTTCAGTTTAATGCATGAGTAGATTAACTACATAGTTTATATCAATGTCTGTCCTCCCCAGTCTTTTGAAATTTCATACCAAAAGCAAACTGACACTTTACACTAAACAAAGACCTTTTCCGGTTTCTGTGAACCGAGTAATCCAGATATAAATATATGGTTAAATAAAATACCTGGCTCAGCCTGCCCCATGCAAAATGGCTCACCCCAAGACTATGTTTTTGAGAAAGCTGCATCCTTTAGTTAGCCTGGACTGTACATTTATTATAACATTAGATCCGAAGGATTACTATCTACAACATTACTACATACTACATTATAACTAAAAAGGGGACCTAACTATTAGATCACTAACATTGGCTCATTCATTTGATTAACTACACCTGAAGTACATTTGTCGATTAATTGATTCACACATATTTACACAAATACAGCCTTTGAGACAATTTTATTCAATACGATTGTTTTAATTGTACTGCAGTGCTATTATTAACACATTGTGTTCTTTATGAGTCCATAAGTCATTATTTTTCTTAACAATTCAGAAAAGTAGAACTCAGTCATCCACGTGACCAACAAAGTAGGTTATATACATCATAGTTTAAGAAAGAACTTAATTCATATAAAATAGATGCTTGTGCTGAAACCTTTTAGAGGAAACGGAGATCAACTTATCCCTGCTGAACAACCTCTGCTTATGACTAAGCACATTTTCTTTTTTGTATCCATTTATTTTCGGCAGTGCTGCTGTAGACAGCCTAAAGTGTATGTAGTAAATTGTAATTCTTCATTCATAAAACCAGAATTGTATCTCCAATTTATCCATTCATTAGTTAGTCTAAAGTGGGCTTACATGTGTTATCTAACACTAGCTTATCTTGTAATCTGCTATTTTTATTTTTGTTGTCATAATTCTAAAATTCTACAAGATGATAAACAGGTAAAAATTATAATGAGGAATTTGCCAACTTGTATTACCGACAGTTTACCAATAAATCCTCAGAGTTTTGGGCTAGTTTAAACTAGATGCCAGTGAGTTTGGTAGTTGGGAAGTCTACCAGAATGCAAGTCAAAATGCCATTAACACAAAGCTGAACACCAAGAATTAAATCAAACTCTGTATTATATGGAAAGGTCTGACATTGAAATGGACCTGGCCCAAGTGAAATGTCACAATCATGCAGTTGGTTCTAGGGCTTTGGTGGCCCTAAATGAGATTGTGTTTGCGGCCCCAAAGCGCTCCAAATAACACATCCCACTCGCAGCTGAATTAACTCACTTACTTGCTTACAGCAGTCCATCGCAAAGCAAAGATAACACCGCCTTCATGCTTCGGCGGGATGAAACTCTATAGCTGTTGATGCTTGTGTGTGGCCCTAAATGGCCGCAGTGTTTATGCCAGGAACTGTGTCTGAGAGAATACGCGTGGAAATATTTTTTTCCTGGAATCATGAAGTCTTTTTTCTTTATTTGTGATGTTTTTACACAGTGCAATAATAATTTTTGGTCTAAACTGTTTGCATCAAAATCAGCTTGTGACAGGTATTAGGTATATATGACATTGATATTGAAATGACTGCTATAATGCCTGCAAGATATTTTCTTTTGATTAATTTACCATGTCCACTGTTTAAAGAATTTTTTAATAATTTTCATGAATGTGTCATAATTAAAAGCCATAATTGTGCTATATAAATATTTTCTATATGAATATTATCAGATGTGTTTCAGTACTATTTATTGTAAAAGGCACAAGATGCTAAAGAGATTATTACAACGTGCAAAAGAAAAACTGTGACAAGGATTTGAAGAGGGGGTGACTTGATTCTAGATAACTCGGCTTACCTCTGACATGGGGTGAAACACATTCTCCTCCAGATGTTGAGCCGTGCCATTATCTACAGCTATTTCAATCATACATGACCCTGCATGTCGTCCAACAGGGAAATCATATCTGTAGAGAGAGAGAGAGAGAGAGAGAGAGAGAGAGACACAGAGACAGAGAGAGACAAAGACAGAGAGAGAGACAGAGAGACAGAGAGAGACAAAGACAGCGAGACAGAGAGAGACAAAGACAGAGAGAGACAGAAGACAGAGAGAGACAAAGACAAGAGAGAGACAGAGAGACACAGAGAGACAGAGAGAGACAAAGACAGAGAGAGACAGAGAGACAGAGAGAGACAAAGACAGAGAGAGAGACAGAGAGACAGAGAGAGACAAAGAGACAGAGAGAGACAAAGAGAGACAGAGACAGGGAGAGAGAGAGAGAGAGAGAGGTGCAGCGACAGTTACAGATAGAGAGAGAGGAAGAGTGGTAGAAGGATAGAGAAGTAGAACAGTAGAGTGACAGAGAGGTGGAGGTGGGAGTTCTTATCAGAAAAAGGCAGGCGGCTTTATCTGCCTGCCCTCCAGACACACACACACACACACACACACACACACACACAACA
>OMKK01017153.1:1473-17468 GCA_900302305.1 Polymixia japonica
CACCTAGTCAACACACCGTCCAGAAAGGACACAGTACAATACTAGCGGCCCACACCACAAGCATACACTTCCCTATCCCTTTGAAGCCTGCAGACAAGCCCCACACTGATGTCTCCGGGTCCTATCTCTGCCAAACCGATGAGACTGCAGATAGCGAGCGATGTTTGCAAATACATATATGTTCAAACCCCCCACCTCTGTCATTCGCGTCGGTGAACCTCGCAGGGACAGAGACAAGGGGAATGTGATCTTGCGATAAAGCTGACAAGGAAGGAGGAAAAGCCATTGTAGATATGATGGTTTCCCTGAAATTTGACATATTGTTTATTTTCTCTCCCGGGGACCCTCATGCTCGGAAACTCACACGGAGCTTCTTGGTTTTGCTTTGCAAGTCCGCGCTTTGCCGAACGACCCTTCATGTGCTCAAATGGTGGGATTCTACACCTATGATTGAACTTATGAGTTTCTCATGTCTCCTTCAAACAGCACCTTCCCCGGAGGCCTTTTGTTGTGTTGTTAAGAGTATTCTTTCTACGTGTGTTTACATGTACGGTCGATCACAATGTGCGTTCAATAAAGCTCATATATACATATAACATCTGTTTATATAGTTAGTAAACTACACATCATTTAATGTTACGGTTCAGCGCTTGGCCTTTCTGAGCGGAAGAGCGAAATATCCTCATTATTTTGGTTTTCATAACCCCCGTCTCTTCGGACACATGTTGTCCCGACAGAACTTGAACAATGCCCGCCCAAGAGTCCCATGAGTTTTCGGGGGGAAAAAAACCCCAAAACGCTCCTTTGATCCAGAGAAGAAATCGCATTCCGATACCATGTATAAAAACTCTGTTTACCCTCGCGTTCATCATACAGGAAGAGACAGATGTTTGGCCCGGCTGGGGAAAGCACACATGTGTGCCCCCCGAAAACATGTGGAGAGCAGTCCCGCCATGTATGGTGAGATCTTACAATACCATGTGTCGGTTGGTAACTCCTATACAGCAGTTATTCCTTCATGATGAAAGGATTTTTTGTCTAATACTGTTAAGAGTTTCTTTTACTTTTATGTGCCCAAGGTCCATACATCTGATTGCAGCTTCTGTTATGTGCGAAACAACTGAACGAGTTATATGTTTTGGGGAGGGATTATACTGCCGTGATGAACTGGATTTTAATGTCATTGCTTCTGGACACAGAAATAGACCTTTTTTTCCACGTGGCTCAAAACAGAAGCAGGCGTAGGGCCCAGAAACGTCCGACAGCCAAGTGCGTCGAATCAGTTGCAATTAAACCAAGATGTCTGTGAATGAGTCAAAGGCGCAGACGTATAGAGAGCCGAGCAGTTAGGCTATGCCGTGGGGAGGTGGGGGTAGTAACGGCTTAATGTAATTAAGGGCCCCTCTCTGCCTACCCACAGAATGAGCCCGGGAGGTCAGAGGAAGAAAACAATGGTTACAAACCAAGTCTGTCTCGTGATTATATCAGAGGATTACCACTTCCTCCTTCCTGTTTACTTCCTCTTGGCCATACAGCTGTGTGCCGATACCTTGAGCATGCCAACTCGGAAGGGTAATTTCTCAGTCAAATGGACTATACTAATTATTTTGTTTTGCTCTTGACCTTTTTTTTCTTGTGTCTTTCTTTCTCTGTCTGTCTTTGAGTTAGTCCCTCTTCCTCTGTCGTACCCGTCTTCCTCCCTCCCTGTTTAGTCGGTGCCTGCTGGGCTTGGTGGCTCTACAGAGACTGCACGGCAAACACATCTGAGCAGTCATAAGGAACGTATTGCTCCTCCAGTTAATCAGAGACATTAGGTACATTCAGTGGCAGAGAAGGACAAGCATGGCCTATCAATTAACTATGTCCTATGTCCTATCAATTAACTATGTCCTATGTCCTATCAATTAACTATATCCTATGTCCTATCAATTAACTTTGTCCACTGGGTTTCTGCTTGAAGATCTATAGATTTGGACTGCAACATTTAAAATAAGATTAACTTGGCTTCAGGCACAGTACTCAAACACACAATACTGCTCTTCTTGATATGTCCCTTACTTAGGAAAGACAAAATAATACATTACAATAAGGTGTTCTGAATCGTGAGCTGAACACATATGATCATTTTGCTGAAAAGATCCAGGCACAGACTAAATCATCATCACATGAAATGCTTATGAGAAAATATCACTTGCTGGATCCTCCAAGGACTTTATTAAATCCAGCGTTTCAATTTGTGAACATATAAAAGAGTAATATCTTTGCATTCCCACTCTAATCCTCTACCTGAAAATGAACCTTTTAACTTTCCCTCTGATCTTCCAGCCTTTGAAATGAGCAGCTCCACACCTGCTCCTCTCGGAGATTTAAACACAGAGAGAGCACTTGAACGTGCCCCTAGATCCCTGCTTTGTTTAGAATTCCAGCACTCCTGGTACCGAAGGTGGTGTTTAGACACATCTAATGCTTAACTACATGGCAGCAACTTAGATAAAAGGTTATTCTGACTTATTTACTGTACTCTAAATCAGCTGTTCTCAACAGCAGGCATGCAACGCCTAATTCACTGCTTCATGGAATGTAGCATGAACGTATTTATAATACACAATTTTATTATCAACAAATGCAATTTGTTTTCAACAAATGCACATTTCTTTTGAAATATTGAATATTTGCGGCCTCTAGGTTTCTTCCAACAATGAATCAAGTGGAATAACTTGAAAAGGCACAATTAAAACATCCACAAAATTCACTATTATTCACATTTACAGCTGCAATAGGGAGATATTTGTAGGTACTGCTTTTATTTTGGGGGTCACAAGCCGAAAAATATTGAAAACCACTGCTCTAGATAAGTATAGTGTATTGATAGGAGGTAATTATGTGGCCTAATCTATACACCGATCAATGATATAGGTCAAATCAAGTCTCTTTTTAGAACTGACAACTGTTCATCTGGCAAAAATAAACAATCATACTGTAAATGCTCTGCACTTCAAGGACCAAACCAGTGCATATGTATCAATTATTAGTACATATCAGGTTTTTGCAGAGAAGATAGCACCATCAACTGGTGAAATCACGCCATTACACTTGCGAGGGAGAATTTGAGTTCCGATGAATAGACTATGAACATGGAATAGGAGGTCATGATGTACGGTCATAATGTTACTAAAAAAAAAAAGGATAACAATGGCTTCAGAATATAATGTTATGGTAAGGAACAGTATGTTTCCTACAGCTCTATAGCACAATTATCCACTTATGGCTCTGTGTCAGCGCCTTTATATATTTTAGGAGTTTCCTTCATTTCCTTGAATGTCATAAAGGTGATGAATGAGTGTTGAAGGTAAGGAAGTTGACCTCTGAAGGGATATAACCTTTCGAAGTTGGGAACCAGTCTGCCCCAAGCAGGAGGATCTGTGCAGTCTGTATCAACAACTGTTGTTTTTGTTTCTCAGTAAAAAAAAAAACGTGTTAATTACTATTTCATGTCCCTGCAGGCCAGAGCGTAAAATATTTCTGAGTGACAGTGAATTTAATTTTGGGTTTGTTACAGACAGAGACTGCAGGGAATGACAACTTTGTCTTTGGGACCAAAACATGTTTTGTGGTTTATGGATAATTAAACGACATAGCTAAAATATCTTTACAGTTTATCTGTATGTTGTAACGATGGTCTTGTATTTATGACTGTTGTGGGCTACATTAGGACTTGGGTTAACCAACCAGGAAAAGAAGAAAAATGTGCCATAATAATGTGACCAAATGTGGCTAACTTGGTTGCTATTTGTGCATTTCTGTTAAACATCACTGTGTTCTTTGCAGAACAAAACTGTTCAGAGCCCTCCATCCTTGCTGTCCAGTGAGGCCGTTGTCCTTCAGAGTCCTGGAGGTCCCATACTGGGGTTTGTCCCAGAACACTTCATCCACTGTCCACACCTTCAGCAGCACGGAGTTCTCATACATCTCTATACAGCTCGAGCTGCACTTCCCCCTATTGGCTCACCTTACTGTCCATCAACCTTATCTGTGGAGCGGGGAGAGGCCAAAGGGCGGGATTACAGTGAGATGAAGGTATATTAGTACAACACTGTATGTGTGTGTGTGTGTGTGTATATGTGTGTGCAGAGAGAGAGAGAGAGCTATGAGGTTTCTTTTGAAGGCCTATCACCTTTGGGGATGAACTTCAGTGAGCTGCTGGATATTCAGAAGCGAGACAGTCCTTCTCTTGGTCCGTCATACAAGAACTCGTGGCCCAATCCATTTGCACACTTACCACAACAAACCTGGAATAAAATCAACAGACAGAGGACTCTGATATGAATATTCCTAGATTGCAGGTCTTTGTTAAGACTGGCTCAGTGCAGAGGTAAACTACCTTTACAGGCCCCCACGCTTCAGGGTGTTTAGACACACTGTTCTCGTGGATGGTCTCCGAGAAGGCTGGCCAAGGAGAAGAGTGTTCAAACTTTGATGTGCTTGAAAACAGCTTGTGTCCACACTCTGAACACACGTAGATACCTGGTAGTAGAGTTTGATTGTAAAGGCTACCAATTATCACCATTGAAACTCAGTCGTTCACTTTGAAAAGTGTTTAAAGATAAACAGACAGAAGAGTGTATGTGTGATGCTATTAGCTACTTGTTATTTGGTGTCCTAGCTGTTCTTGACATGCTATCAATGCCACTCACCTGGTTGGAAGTGGTTCTTATATTCTTCTCCACCAAAGAAAGAGCAATATGACATTTCATCCATGAATAATACTCAAAGTCCACAACAAAAATAGCTTCTGTTAATATGTAAGCTCTTGTTTACAGAAGGCCACCCAGTTGAAGCTGGAACGAACACGAACATGTTGGGATCGAGTGACAGCAGCTGTCTGTGTTGTATAATGCTTGGTCTCATTTCTGACACATGGTGGCAGTATATTCATCCAAACTGCACAATAAAATGTCTCTCAGTTAAATGTTTCAAAAAAATGATTATAGCATTAACAGGATGTCAGATAAAATTACATGCATGAACCATTAGACTTTTATTCAAGAACTTGAATGCAAAAATGTGAATTATCATATAAAATTATATTTATTGCTTTTTCTTTGCATATTTCACATTGTGACCGTGCTTGGTAAGAGTGATGTCAGTAACATCAGCAATATTGTATTGATTTAAAAAACTATTTGTGTATTTAATTTACTCATTTTATTTGCTGCAGCCAGCAAATTAAACAGTGCATATGTATGCAATCACTGAAATTGCCATAAATATTCTGTGTAGTCTGTGTCCTCCTCACATTAGGAGATCGTCAAAATCTAAAAATGAGACAATGACTACATCATAAATGTGGCTATCTTGGTTGCTATTTGTGCATTTCTGTTACACATCACTGTGTTCTTCCCTCCTGTTCAGCCCTCCATCCTTGCTGTCCAGTGAGGCCGTTGTCCTTCAGAGTCCTGGAGGTCCCATACTGGGGTTTGTCCCAGAACACTTCATCCACTGTCCCCACCTTCAGCAGCACGGAGTTCTCATACATCTCTATACAGCTCGAGCTGCACTTCCCCCTATTGGCTCACCTTACTGTCCATCAACCTTATCTGTGGAGAGGAGCAAGAGACAGGAAGATAGAAGATGGAGTTAATCAAGAAGGGTGGAGCCTATTTCCAAGTTTGATCATTGTGTTGATCCAAAGCAACATGTATCCAATAAGTGACTTACTAATATAGCGTTGTAGCTAATCAACAGGAAAAAATATTCCAGTTTGTGTTCTTAAGATCTGTACTTAGAATTAAAATTGACATTGGCAATAAAAAAGTGGATATCTTTTTCCATGACACAAAAATTATGCACAATTCTTTGCAAAACAATATTTCAAATTAATACCTTTAGGGATGAACTTCAGTGAGCTGCTGAATATTCAGAAGCGAGACAGTCCTTTGGCTGGCCCGTCATTCACAAACTCATGCCCCAATCCATTTCCACACTTCCCACATCGCACCTGGAACACAGCGTTGCCACATCAGCATTCACGAATAACCTTTTTTTAATGGAGTAGTAGTAGATGGGTGGTATTTTCAAATCTCACTGTCATCTCAGGACCGTAAGTTAAAGTGTAACTTTTAATTAATTTGTCAGCAGGACAATAATAAACAGCTCAGAAATGCACAAAATTCCAAAGGTGGACTTTAACTTACATTGTATCTTTGAGGTGATGTAAAACACTCACACCTCAAATGTTGTATGATGCTAGCTGTTCATATAAAAATCAAGATGTACTTTTCCTCCTCTAAAGGACTCAACCAGTAAACACAGTAAATCCCTTTTACAGATACAGGTATGTCACCTTAAATGCCCCAGTTCTCTCCTTATGTTTGGACACACTGTCTTCATGAATGGTCTCTGTAAAGGCAGGCCAGGGAGATGAGTGCTCATACTTGGATCTGCTGGCAAATAGCTGGTGATCACACTTGGCGCACACATAAACCCCTGGGGAGGAGATGACAAGAGGTGTTGTTTCTGACACATGACATAAGAGCGAAATAGAATTATTTTGAGACAGATCTTATTTTGTATGTGTCTAAAGCAAGCTTGTCACTTATAACTACCCACTAGTTAGTCGGTGCAGTATAAGATTAGTGATTTGTTTGAATAAAGTCCACCTCCTAGTACTTAGAGAGATGTTGAAAACTCTTTTGGTATAAGGGATGTACTACATTGTTGTCAGCCTGTATTCACAGACGCAATGATCTATTCCGACCTAGTGGACTAATGTTGGTCTATAAACCGAGTGATTTGACCTAGTGGAGTAATATTGGTCTATAAACCGAGTGATTTGACCTAGTGGACTAATATTGGTCTATAAATCGAGTGATTTGACCTTTGTTTTCAGCGTTCGGTATATTTAGCTAACCAGACACTGGCTAGCAACTAACAAAGTTATTACCTAGTTAAAGAGTAGCGTTAGGTAGTGGCATTAGATACCATGAGAGGAGGCAAAGTCAAACCTGGTTTGAAGTGGTCCTTAAAGACCTCACCACCGAAAAAGGAGCAAAACGACATTCCTATGTTTTCGATGCAATGTTTATTACAGAGTTTAGTTTAGTACCTAGATCCACCAACACCGGTGTAAAGAAAACTGGTCTTCCGGTGATGCTTTTCAAAATAAAATCCCTATCGACAAAACTTTTAAACGTTTTAAGCAAAGCAACAACTTGAAGATAAAGATTTTATTCAAGGACGAACCCTTTAGTAAATGGCCCTTTCCCTGCATAAATGTATGGCCGCATCAACCAATGCAGGATGGATTAGGTTGTTTACAAATTTTCATAACATAATAATAAATGGTAACAGTGGGCGATGTGATCAGTGGGTGGCGGTAGTGCACCCTTAAGTTGTTTGTCAATCGCCGTAAAACACAAAGAAGAAGAAGTCTCGGAAAACCGCCCCCGTTTGTTATCATTTGTCATAAAACGGAACGAAGAAGAAGAAGAAGAACACAACTTGTTACCAGCAACTGCGAGTATCGCCAAATCACTGATCTGCAACAAGTCTTTACATCAAAGAAAAGTATAAAACAATGTTTCAGCTGAGAGAGTTTGTCAGCGAACGATTATCTGCAGCAGCTGCGGAGATATTTGGAGAGTTTGAGAAAACGATAGCGTTGTACCAGGACGAAGTTACTCGGTCCAGAGATGAGGTCGATCATCTGCGGAGGGAGTTGGACCTTTTTCGCGTTAAAGCAGGTTAGCGACGTGGTAATTATTAAATAATAAATAGTGTGGTTACTTTTGGTTACTTACATTCGAGTGATTTTTGTGTGGGCAGGATAACGTTACTATCCTAAATATGGTAACTTGACTTACTAGCATGAAGTTAACGCGTTAGATTGTAGTGTAAACAATGACCGATTGGATAACTTCTGCCTCCATCTCCTTGTAGCTGCAGACCGACGAGAGGACAACAGCACCGTCGTTGCAGAGGAGTGTATCTCCAACCTGGAACAAGAGAACCAAGGACCTAAGACACCAGTTAAAAGAGAAGAGTCTCACTGTGGTCTAGTGCTAGAGGTCCAGAGACCCTCTCAAACCAATGTTGATCTAATAAATAGCGATTGTCACTATTACATGATTAAAACAGATCTCGAGATATCGGAGACAAAGGAAGAACAAAAAGAATTTACTATTGACAAAGAGCTGGAAGTTGTTATACCTCTTCCTAATATTGTGAAAAGTTACAAAGATCAACCAGATACACAATCTATAAATGAATCGCCGCCACAACCCCCAAGCTGCTCTGCAGCTCAGAATAAGTACAGTGCCCAGGACTGCATTAAGATCAAAAGAAGAAAGGCAAGTCTTGCATCATAAGATAATAGGAACTTGCATCATCCAATGAGGATACTTCAACAAAAATTCTGCGACTTAAGTTTTTGCCATTTGTGTGTTTTCAATATATTGGTTGAATGAAGCACATACACATGCCTGACAACAAGTCAATTGATTGTGGTGTTTGTAGGAAATCATAGCGGTCTACAAAGGAATTTATAAGTCATCTACAATGTGCTCACAGCCCATTTTTTTGTAATAGTTTGTGGCAAAACGTTCTCAAACATCCAAGCTCTTACGTTACACTCAAAAATACATGCAGGAAAAATAACTTTATTAATATTCTGTCTACAGTGAAATGGGATGGAAGCCTTTTTTGTAATAAATATTGAACTAAAACTATTTCAACATTTTAAAAACCCCTAATCTTCTGTTATATCAGAGTAAGAAGACACATACTCTTCAAGATGGTCCAGAAACAACAAAGAACGAGGTAAGAGGTTATTAATAATATATCTTCCCACATTTAATTGAAAAAATGTCACTGACAAATTCTTCACTGTCATCATGTTGAATAGTTGGAGTTTCACATCAGATTAGTTTATTAACCCTTCTAAGTTTCTTTTTTAGTGTCACAGTTATGATGTTCTTCCTGCACATTTCAATTCAGTGAAAAAATGTGTGTGGTGCCAAGCACCATTGAAGCAGTGGGAACTAGAATGCAAAAGTAAGTCACAATATCATTAACTTTTATTTCTGCATGTAGTTTTAATGTAGATGTTCTGAAATCAGCTTTGTTCGTTTTCACTATGCTGTGACATTTGTGACCCGCCATGAATGTGAGAGGCACATTTCAGAGCTTCTCATTTTACAAGAGAGCCAAAAAATCATAAAATGGATAGATTTATAGATAATAGATTTATATTCCTTATCAATCATTTGATATGAAAAATTAAAAGTTTATCTATCGAGTCTAGATCGTCCTCCGTTTGAGAAGACAAGAACTAAACTGTGATTAATTATTCTAGTCCCACAAAGACATATTCAGACTTATTGTATGTAATTCAGATATCTTTTGTAATGGTAATTCAAATTCATTCTTATTCTCTGGTGGTTTCCCAAGTTTAGTGCCTTTTTTCACTGAAGTGCAGTTTGCAAAAGCACAGTATTAAATGCAAGCTAGTGTCCAAAATATTTATTGTCTCGGCCAGTAATTCCTCATTTTGTAGCTCTGATTCTGTGCTTTATTATAATATAAAATGAAAATGGTACATTTTGAAATGTGCCCATCGTGTTGTATGTTGGATCACATTTTATTGGGTGGGTTGCCTCAGGCGTGCCATTCAGGGCTTGGCCTGACAAATTCAAAGGACTTCTGGGAATACTGTAATAGGCCTACGTCACACAGATTGTGTGCTTGTGCGTGTGCTTTTGTTTTTATGATGTTTTGACCTGGTATGGAAGGTCTACTTTCTTGATTCCAGCCTATATCCTTAGGTCAGTGGTTTCTCCCCTCTGTTATCTCCGTTCCAACACAGCACAGATTGCTGCAACCAGCGGACAGCGTGTCAAGCAAAATTGTTAGTTCAAAGTAAAAGCAGTGAATGCTGCTTACTTTGTAGACCGAATCTTAACACAAGCTGAAGATGATTGTAAACTCGACAGCAATGAGCAAGGCAACCAGATTAATTTCAATAAACCTCCTGCATACTGTATTTAAGGCCACTCCATTTTTGCTTAATTCTCTATTTCATCCATTTTTAATGTGGTAGTACAGGTGGCAAATAGATTATCTGCCCGGTACTTGTTACTATTGTATTATAGACAACACAGTCCACTGTGCTGATCCTGTATCAACCAAGTACAATTTAATGGCAAATCTCCTAATCAGCAGACTCCTGAATTATTTTTAAACAGTATTTGTGGGTGTGGTGAGCAAATGTTGCTTATCTCAGCCAGTGTTATGATTAAAGGAGAAGTTCAAAACGAACTTTACGGTGTTGTTTACTCGCCCCCATGTCAGTGGAATCTCAATTGAGCTTTTTAAATCCACGTAATATTTACGGCGTTTGAAGCCGATTCAACGGGCTGCTACGGGGCCCTGATGCTTAGTTTGTTCACGGTTCAAAACGGGACACAAATGGCCATCAAATGTCTCGTGCTGTATAACTCAAGGGTTCCGTAGCCAAACAATTGCACAGTGAGTCCAAAGAACATATTTCCTTTTTTTTTCATTTCCTGTTTTGTGAACTCTTCCATCACCTAACATATACCAAACACTATTTATCATGTGCCCTTTTCAGTAGAAAGTAATACAATTTTCATTCTGACTTTTTTTATACTCTCTCAGGTTGTTCATCTATTGCACACAAGTCCTGCTTCAGAAGATCATCAGTGAACGCTGCCCATGATTCACTCCTTGAAAGACATGTAAGTTTTAATAATATTTTCGGTGGGAAGTTTTGCAAAAGAGACATGATGAAAATTGCCTGTTACGTATGAAAGTTTGGGGAATCATAATAAAACATTTTGCATAACCCTAACTATCAACTGGCTGGCAGGTAGGCAGCGAGTTACTTACGTTCCAATTCTTAATTCCAAATCCAATCCTTGTAGATGGTGACAAAAATCATTTATTACATTAAAAATGCAGGCTCTAACAACTAAGTGTGGAAATATCCTAGGTTTGTGAATAATTTCTGCACTGTAGATTGATCACAAGATATTGAGATGCCATTCTGTGTTTTCCAACCAACAGGATGAGGTCCAAACCAGTGATGATGAAATGTCTGTGTCTGGTGATGACTACATTCTAGACTCTGATGCATTTAGCAATTTGGACAGTGAACAAGACAGTGGACAAGAACAAATTCCTTTCTCATCTTTGTACCAGAAATGCACATCTATCCAGCTTCCTCAACCAGCAGAAATAGACCAGTCACATTTATTTTATAAGGATGATGCCTCCTTGAACAAAGCCTCAGAAATGAAGGATCAAGAAGTAATAGCTCACGATGGACATAAATCGCCTTCAAAGCAATGTTCCAAAGGTTTCTCACAAATGATCCACGAGAAAAACAACTTCTGCTTTGTTTGTGGGAAACCACAGCAGAAACTTGCAAGACATTTCAAAGTTCACAGAAATGTGAATGAAGAAATTGCCCAAGTACTCAGTCTTAAACCTGCATCTAACAAACGAAAAGAATTGCTGGAACAGTTAAGAAACAGAGGGAATTTTATACATAACAGTAAGGTTCTGGCTGAGGGAACAGGGTCCCTGAAAGTTAAACGGAGGCCAAAAGGGGACAAAGCCAGAAGCTATCAGTACTGTCTATACTGCAAAGGCTCTTTTGTACGCCAAGAATTGTGGCGACACCTGAAGAGGTGTCCCTCAAAAAAAAGGGGCTCATGAAGAACATGGGCAAAAACAGGTGTTGGGCCTGGCTGAATTTCCTCAATTTTCTCCTGGTAAAATATTTGATACGAGGGGTGATGGAAATATTGTCCAAAATGACTGACAATCAAATTACAGCTGTTTTCAAAGATGACCTTTGCATGTTGACGTTTGATGTTTCACACGGACGGACATGATAAGACAAAGCACAACTTCATCAGACAGGGGCTCCAGGATCTTGTGAGATTGTTGCTGACATCACGCAAGATTGGTAAATCGATCCACTCAGTAGGAGATGCAGTTAGACCGTCACATTTTCCTGATCTTCTCGAAGTTGTCAAGGAGGCAGCAGAGTTTGTTGCATCATTAAATCGATTTGAAAACCCAACCCTTGCACTAAGAATTGGGTTTTCATTGAAGAAAGTTGCAGATGATGTGCTGTGTCAGAGTATTATTGGTGGCGATGCATCACAAATTATGTCTGTACAGTGGTCTCTTGATCTCCACAGCAGGCAGTGGCCTATAAAAGTGGCCCACTCGCATGTTCAAGCGCCAGTGAGCAGAAATACAATAAACCTATGTTACTGTCACAGTCTGATGATGTAAAGAAGCTAGCTAAACATCTCAAGTCATCCTATTTAATCGAAGGAGGGCTGGAGAGCTCTCGCGTCTTAAGATGCAACATTTCCACAACAGGGATCATTGGCCCTTCCAGAGGAACATGTGTCACTGCTGGAGCAAAAGCTGGCTAGGTGTTTCTCAAGGATTGAACTCCCGGGGAAAAAAGGGGAAGGAATGTGACAGTTCTCCTCACACTAAGTATGATGAAAGCCCTGATGCTCCGGCTTCAGAAAAGGAAGGACTGTGAGTCCCAGAAGACAATTCATACCTGTTTATCATTCCACAATGTCTCATTTGCAAAGAGTTGCACAGTCTCTAGTTCAGTTATTAGTTAATATTATCACTTGCATCAAGGTCACTCTTTTTACATTAAAGTATTGTGGATTTAAATGTTGCTTGAGTGATTTGATTTATGCATTAACTTCATATGTCCAAATCATGCCATGAATAAATACTTAATCGAATTGTTAGTAGCTAAAGACTAAAACATGTTAGATTGTTTCTGCAAAAATATAGTAACACATTTTATTTTAATAATAGTAATTTTTTTAATAGTGTAGGTATATATTCCCAGATTCATACACCTGTCCAGGTGGTAGGGCGGTAATGCACTAAATGTTAAATGTATTAGCTTCCTGCTGGAGTATTTAAGGTCAACAGGCCTGATAAATACAGTTTAATCTGTATTATTATTTTGAAAATGTTTTGTAATAAGAGTTATTGTAAATCCCCAGTCCACACTCCTGATCAGTAGGTGGCGGTAGTGCACCCTTAAGTTGTTTGCCAACCGCCGTAAAACACAAAGAAGAAGAAGAAGCCTCGGAAAACCACCCACGCTGTTCTCGTTTCTGTGACAACTTCGCCAAATCAAAACAAGTCTTAGCATCAAAGAAAAGTATAAAACAATGTTTCAGCTGAGAGAGTTTGTCAGCGAACGATTATCTGCAGCAGCTGCGGAGATATTTGGAGAGTTTGAGAAAACGATATCATTGTACCAGGACGAAGTTACTCGGTCCAGAGATGAGGTCGATCATCTGCGGAGGCAGTTGGACCTTTTTCGCTTTAAAGCAGGTTAGCGACCTGGTAATGATTAAATAATAAGTAGTGTGTTTACTTTTGTTTATTTACATTCAAGTGATTTTTGTGTGGGCAGGATAACGTTACTATCCTAAATATGGTAACTTGACTTACTAGCATGAAGTTAACGCGTTAGATTGTAGTGTAAACAATGACCGGTTGGATAACTTCTGCCTCCATCTCCTTGTAGCTGCAGACCGACGAGAGGACAACAGCACCGTCGTTGCAGAGGAGTGTATCTCCAACCTGGAACAAGAGAACCAAGGACCTAAGACGCCAGTTAAAACAGAAGAGTCTCACTGTGGTCTAGTGCTAGAGGTCCAGAGACCCTCTCAAACCAATGTTGATCTAATAAATAGTGATTGTCACTATTACATGATTAAAACAGATCTCGAAATAGAGACAAAGGAAGAACAAATGGAATTTACTATTGACAGCCAAGAGCTGTCAATACTCCCTCCTAACATTGTGAAAAGTTACAAAGATCAACCAGATACACAATCTACAAATGAATTGCCGCCACAACCCCCAAGATGCTCTGCAGCTCAGAATAAGAAAAGTGCCCAGGATTGCATTAAGATCAAAGGAAGGCAGGCAAGTAAGCAGGGACTCGCATCGTCAAATGAGGATTCTTCAACAAAAATTCAAAATGACCGAAGTTTTTGCCATTTGTGTGGCAAGTCTTTTCAATATATTGGTTCTTTAATGAAGCACATACACATGCATGACAACAAGGTAATTAATTGTGGTGCTTGTAGGAAATCATACCGGTCTACAAAGGAATTGCTAAGTCATCTACAATGTGCTCACAGCAGAACCCATTTTTGTAACGTTTGTGGTAAAACGTTCTCAAAACTTCAAGCTCTTAAATTACACTCAAAAGTGCATGCAGGAAAAATACAGCATACATGCCAGGAATGTGGCAAAGCATTTCTCCAAAAGGGGCATCTCATAGAGCATATAAGGACCCATTTTGGGGATAAACTGTTTAACTGTGATATTTGTGGCAAATTATTTAGTGAGAGCCAGGATCTTACAGTTCATAAGAGAGCTCATAAATGTCAGAGAGGTTTAGTGGTAACATCCTCAACACTGGCAATCACCTCAAAATACACATAAACCATTCAGAGTAAAAGCCCTAATCCTGGGATATTTGTGGTAAACATTTTAGACAAAGTGGACCAATGAGAACACATACAGGAGAAGGCATACGGTTGCCTTGTGTGTATGCTCTACAAATTTCCTTAAAATCTGAAGATGCGCTTCAAATTTTACAAAACGGAAACCACTTAATGAAAATATGGTTGTCAAACTGAATTAAATGCATGGCATTGCTATCAAGGGAAATCCATTTTTTCCAGCAAACAATTAGCTGTCCTGTTTGATATTACTTTACCAAGTAGTTAAATATAGCAATAACAATTTTAAATGATTCATGACTAAAAGGGACTTTTATTTGTGGATATATAATTTGTGGAACTAAGAATAAAAGTTTTAAGGTTTCTGTTGGCCTCTAGCTTCCTTGATGTATGTAATCTGTGTGTACACTTGTGGGTGTGCACTGTTTTATTACATAATGCATAAATAATAATAAAAAAAGTAACAGTATTAAAGTTTTATTTTTTAATTTTGAGTCATGGTGGTACATGTCAATCTTATTCCATGTCATGGATTTGGTACGATTATCTACGGTAGAAAGTTGGGAAAGTGGAATGTCTGGATTCCGAGGCGTCCTTTGCACAGTTTGCTGGTGGATACTGGCTCCCTGGAAGCAAGACAGAGACAAAAAACACAAACACCTCAACAAGTCCTGGATGGGATGGTGTGGAGTACCGTGGCTTACGTAAAGTACGTTAAAAAGGACTGTTACGTTCCATATGTCCCATACACAATGTCCCTTACGTTGCTATTCATAAACCAGGCTAGACGTGGAGCTCACTGGTCCAACTCAATGTTGAGTGGGATTTGTGTTTGCATACTGGTTTCAAACTGTCCACATCTAAACATTGAGATATGAGACTTGGCCTGAGGCAGAATAGAAAGAACAAAAAAATCGATAAACATAAAGTCTTCCACAGGCAATGGTCTGTCCTATTAAAGGACACGATGATATGATGCAACGACAGTTAGAAGGTGGTTGAAGATTACAAATGTGACACAGCTGGTTGGATGATACGATTTGACTGTAGGTCGCTGAAAAAGTTGCTTGAAAAACCACTTTAAGGAGCATGAAACCCTAAACTAACTTAATGTTCAAGGTAATCTTATAATGAAACGCTTTCATCATTGTTGTAGTCCTGACAATACATAGCATAATTTCCGTCTTTTTGTTGCTAAGTAACGGTCGTTTTTCTGACGTTTTGGCGGATCTCAGCGTTTGAAACGTCGTCGAGTTTCCGCCCATAACTCCAATGACTTCCCCTCCATCCTCCATCCATCTCCATCCAGGGTGGAGGCAGGCGTTTTTCTGTCCATTTCACCGCCTTTATCCTGGATCTACCACGAACTATCACTTCATTCATAGGCTTTTTTCAATGATAACATTTATTTTCCCTGTTATATTCATGGGGGGGGGGGGG
>OMKK01017187.1:3071-25589 GCA_900302305.1 Polymixia japonica
TCTCACACGCACAGACACACACAAACCCAGTCTCTCACATATATTTATTGTCTACATCTGCCACAGAGACTCAAACAGGAGGAAACACACACACACACACACACACACACGCGCGCACACGCCTTTTTTGATGCACTGCCCTGCTGAACCATCTCCTCTCTCCTATTCTCTCTGCACCTTGTGTCAGCTTCAAGGTCCAGTTACATACAGAGTGGTGTTTGCGTACGACTGCATGGAGAACAGTTGCTGAATAAGAGAAAGACTGCACATGTGTGTATACGAGAGAGAGATAGAGAGAGAGAGAGAGAGAGAGAGAGAGAGAGAGAGATAGATGTATGAGTAAGTGAGGGATAATTGAGTGGCAGATAGTCTACCTGCATTCCTAATTACATGAATCTACCATAGTTTCATAGTTCAATAGCAACAACTAACACGGCATTGCGAGATTAAATATGTCATCAGGTTGACGGTGAGCGCAGTAGCTATAGAAAGAAACAAAAAAACTCGACCTTCTCTCCACTGTCAGCTCTGACGCACAGGCATTTATTCAACAACATCCACCTGCTTCGAAGGGATGACGCACAGGACCCTGCGCTTGGAAACGCCGCCGTAGGCACGGTGCGAAGTATCCACACGCAATTACATCGAGTCAAACTAGCGGGTGGGGGGAGAGAAGCTGATGCATTACTATGGGAAGAGGGGGAGCCGATGTTCTTTTATAAAGGCTACGCGTCAGACAGGACTGACTGGGGAACGAACATGGGGCACCCATGATACGACTGAAAGGTGGAAGAAGAGAGAGAGAGAGAGAGAGAGAGAGAGAGGCTCACAGAAAAACATCTCACAGTTGCCATGGCAGCCATTTCCGCTGTGTTACTGTGATCTTGAAGACAGCCGCCAAGAAGCAGCTCGTCACTGGCTACATCATCCTACATTTTATCGTTGAATCTAATTGAGAGATTCCCTCCTCCAGACACAACCTACAACCAGAGGGATCATACAGTCGTCAAACCCCACTCAAACGCAGTCTGTCTCCTTCTCTTTTTTCTTACTTCCTCCCTAACTCCAAGATAACAGAAGAGACAAAAATGGTGGGTGTTTAATCTTAGTGTTAAATTACTTAAATGGTAGCTCCAGTTAGGTAGTTAACGTATCTCCTACTGCACACATGCACATGCACATACACATGCACATAAACACACATAGCCTACTAGTTTGAATACTCTTGATACCATCAGTTCTTGGTCGCTATGGCATACTGTAATATCAATATGAAAGAAAGCTGTTGGTTTAGTATTCATTCCACGGTTGAGAGATTCATCAAAGAGATTAATGGTCCCAAATGGCCTCCCATCCCTAAAACAGAAAGGATTAATCAGGGATGATTGAACTGACAGAAAGGTATACATCTGTCATATTCACCAACTCAGCTGTCCCCACTGTTCCCATTGTTACATCATAAGGAAAGAAAAGTGGAAAGGGATTAAAATGACAGCAAATGCCAACTGCCCTTCATTTAAGGAGTGGGTTTTTTTGTAATTTGTGCCTTAAATAATAGAAAGCCCAATGTCTTTGTATCAAGAAGATGGCCATTCACCAAAGGTGAGCCATTAAATTAAATAACAATATTTGTCTTTCCCGATAGCCTGTGACATGATGCTTAGAGGTTAAAGGTATGTGTCGTTTAGCAGAATATTTCATATTCAGAATAGTGAACACAAGACAACTCAGTTTTTGATATTCAACTGCTTACAACGGAAATTTGTACAAAACAAGCAAAACAATAATTGCAATTATAAGGAGTTCTAACACAACTACTGTTATTCTGTCCTCCACTGATGTCATCCCCTGTGACAGTCATCTGCCCTGAGCCGGGACTCAGGCCATGGCTGTCCAGCATTCCAACGGGGAACGTCATGCGAAATTTGATTAGGCTGCAGGAAATACAGTGGCATCTATTGAGAAGCCAACAAGAGCAGACTGTCTCTCGGCAGCCATTCACCAATTACAGACACACACACACACACACACACACACACACACACACGCACATCCACACACACAGATATCTAACAAGTTGCTCAGATCATATTAGCTAAGGGTGCTGTATATGGAAGCATAAACATCCCATGCTAAATAATAGCACACACAATCACACACACACACACACACACACAAATCCCTGAAAGGAACAGCCTCCTGCTGCAGTGGATATGTGATGACCGTTACATAAGCAGATTGGTGGAGCTCAGATATACCAGGCAGCAGCACTGTAACTCAGGACAGGAAGCCAGCTATCACCGACCTCCCTGGTTAGTTAGAAGACTTTATAAACCATCAACCAGAATTCTACCTGGCAATACTAAAGCATAGAGCAATACACGTTCTTCCTGTTGACCTATGATATAGGGCTCATTCTGAAGATACTTGTTTATCTTAGCATTTTACTTTTTATAAAAGCATTGTTGTATCTAAAAAACAACAACAAAACAAAAACATTAAATTGAAAGAAGTTTAAGTTACAGAGGGCTCTCTAACCTGCTACAGAGAATACAGGGTGTGACTATTATGAGAGGTGTACAGTTCCAGTCTGGAACTAACCGTAGTAGAGAGAGCATCTAGGTTTTAGTGTACAGCTGATTGACGTACACTTATTCTTCTCACCCACTCACAAAAGACCCAGGCACCAACACGGGCACACACAACAGTACACGTGCAGTACCATCTCACTAGGGGCCTGTGGGTGAATCTTTCCCTATCTTTCTTAATCCCCATGTCAATAACTCAGCCTCGGAGAAAGTAATGGGGCCTAATGTGTTTATGTCTAGCAACCTCTGCCGCCACGCAGTGAGAATTGGTTTGTGTGACCTTACACATTACACAAAGTCGTTTGGTGTTGCATGGCATAAATATATTGGACCACCCAGGCACTGATTCTTCACCAAAGAGATTATCACTGCTTTTTGAGTATGGTCTAATCTGGGAGGGGTTAATGGAGGGCCACAGAAGATATAGCCCAGCAGCTTCCTATGTGTTCACAGCATCCTATGTGTTAACAGTGGGCAGGTTTAGTTGTGTTCTCCTCTGTTCAACCCACTCTGTTATATGTTTTCCTCAGGTGTACTGAGCCACCATCAAAGCTGCTTTGTGTGTAGACCAACATTGCCTTAAATATTTGTAAGAATGACATTATGCATCGTGTATTTGTATCTGAAAAGCAATGTAGGACAAAACCCTAGGTGGTAACGTTAGGCTTTTTTGTTGTCGTTGTAGTAAACACAATACAACCCTCCCCCTCCATCAGACTCAAAAACATAACGCTGACTGCTCGTCATTCTTGTGCAAGGTGATGACAATTAATACATCTGATTATTTTTGCTTCATTCGTTTATTCTTTCTTTCTTTTTTTTTTTACTTTATTGTTAAACCTCAGCATCGATCTTATCTTACCTGCTAAATCGTCTGGTTCGAGGCCGGTCTCCGTATCTACTCCGCACACAACAAAATAGTGGGCAAAACGGCAAGAAGCCGATCCTGTGGTCGTAGAAACCCCGTTCATCCTCGTTATGCGGTGTAGCTCCGTTTTACCTTTACTTACTGCTGAGGATGTTCATAGCTGATGCGGCTTAATGCTGAATGTATAATGCTGGAAATGTATTTTGCCGCACGTCCTTTTCTTGCGATGGTTCGCTTGTCTGCCTGCACTTGAGCTGCTCGACGGTCTGCTTCTGATGCGCTGGATCCTCTAATCTTGGTCATCGTTTGTTCGAAAGGGGAGGAGGCTGCAGGCCTGGGGGGGGAGAGAGGGAGAGAGAGATTGAGAGAGAGAGAGAGAGAGAGAGAGAGAGAATGCCAGAATCCCTTAGATTAGATTATATTAGATTCCTTTACTGTAGATGCATTGCTGAAACTATTTAATCTAATGACTGGATACTTCCCTGGGATCTGGAATGAAGGAATAATATCACCCATGTACAAAAAAGGTGATACTTAACCCTAATAATTACATTTTGTTGGTATCACCAACAACAGAATTCAGACCTTCCTTGAGCAGCATAATACCTTAAATAGGATTCAAATTGGTTTCCTACCTAAAAACCTTCCTCTTTTCCACGTATATAGAAATACAAAAACAAGCCATACAGTTCTGCTTTCATATAAATAGAGCAGACCAAAACTCCAACAAATATATAGCACTCCTGAGTAACACTATGAAGCCCAGTACAGACACATTGGCAAACTCACTCTGCAGTTGAAGAATGTACTGAAAATCAGGACAAACCTTAATAAATCTATAACTCTAAAACCAAAATTAATTAATTTGTTTCAATTTTTGTTTTAAAATATGTATATTTAACAGATTGGACATTGCATCACACAAAAAACGTAATTGCTATTCCAATTTCAATCATGAAATTCAACTGGCAAAATATCTAAACATCAAAAACACAAAAGACAGGAGAATTTTATCAAAATTAAGGCTCAGTGATCCGAAACTAAGAGAGGGAGACATAAAAAGACCTGGGTACCTAATGAAATGAGAGACTGAGAAATGATGGCCGAGTTCGATTTCATTGATATTATTCCTATGCACATTTTTCCTATTTATATAAGAAATACGTAACAGAAATGTATCCTATACATTCTGTATTTTGCTTTGTGCATTGTGTTTGTTTGTTTTTGAGAGGCAGAGAGAGAGAGACAGAACACCGACTGAATCCCACTGAAGATTTAACTGCGACCTATGCAGTTTGTGGAAGTCATGATTTGTGGAAAGATTTTGTAGTGAAAAGTTTGAACTTGATCACAATATGCTTATTTTATAGACAGATGTATTCCAATTTTATATCTACACAGGAGATGTATTTTACCTGAACTGTAGGTATTAATCTTAAATCTCACTTTTATATGTAATGTTTATAAATGAGATCTAAGATACAAAGTCAAAAGGCATTTTCATGTGGTAAAATGTAGGTCCTGCAATCAGTAGGCATCGACCCAGTTGTCTTGTTCCTTCAAAATATTACTCTTATAAAACAGTACTGGTGATGAAACAAACAAGAATTCAGGTCGGTAATATAGGCCATTATTTGAAATAATAGAACACGGTATTTATTAAATCATTCAAGCAGATAAAACAAACATTCCATATTTGATAGACAAAATGCTGACAAACTTCAGTGAAATAAATATTTAGCTCTATGTCACGAGCAAATCAGCCTCCTGCTGCATCTGCTCTGGTAAACCATATGCCTGAGAGGTTGGGTTTGAGGCCAACAAAATCAGTGCTCGAACATCGAAATTGTGCAGCATTTTTAAACACCTGGCCTGGCTCATGTCATAAAATGCCTTCTTAAGAAAATCCCACTCAAAAACAACCATCACATTTTACGTGTAAATAAGAGGTTTGTAGACCCCACACCCCACCACAATGTGTAAATAATCTACAGTATATAACAAGTCAGCAGTCTGGGTCCACAGCTCCAGTCCTCCAGATGGGAAACATGTTCATTTACTGTCTCATGACACAAAGTTAACCGCTCTTTATACAAGCCTGGCATGTAACATGCAATCACTTTTATTTATCATTTAAAAGCCAATCTACACACTCAAAAAGGTTTTTTTTCACATATGGAACTGTAGCTATCATTCTGCTTTATCAAAGGCAATGGTGCATTCATCTTTATTTAAGGTAGCATCAATTTTAAAACAAAATACACGTGCTTTCTTATGGTGATACAGACCATGACCATTGAATCCAACATTTAAATACATTACTTGCAGGGTAATGAGAATTTCCAATCTAATGCAGCCTGTGAGGACTGGGGCTGTGTGTCCATGCACTGGTGTCTCCAATCCAATGTTAGGGTGTACAGCAAGAAAGCTCTTTTCTCCAGCTGAATGCCTGTCCACACAGTCCACAACAAAGGGGCAGTACATCGGGTCATATTGCACAGGTCATACTGACACATTCTCTGAAAAGTTTTGGCAGTGGGCTTGGGTTCAAAAACTTCACCTGGAACGCAACGCCTTTGGAGAAAACAGGCGAGGTTCTCAGTAGAAGGGCACTGTGGAACTTTGCAGGAGAACTTCAGAACTTCTCCTTCAACTAGTCTGAAAACCCCTGGAGCAGGAAAAAAAAAAAAAAAATGGGTTTGGTGGGCTGCATTTAAGTACTCCTAACTCAATAGCTTCTTGCTCCTCCCACCACTTTGCTTATTGGTCAATTGTAGCTGAGACAACTGAAAAAGACACAGGAAAAGGAAGTCGGTGAGGTGATGCATATAGTGATGCGTGGAAGTTACTACAATAGTGTGGATATGGGAAACATATTGTAGGTGGGACGAGAGCCTGGGAGTGGACGCTGAGAGTGCACAGATAGGCCCGAATACGTCTACACAGCCTGCTCCTCTTCAAGGTTGTTGTTGATAAATCTAAGGTTTAGTTGGAAGGGCGTTAGGCGGAAGGCTTTGGTATGAATTTTGGAAGCAAAAGTGGAGCGTGGATAGATGGCAGAAAGGGATGTCTATGTCAGGATGCGGGCCACCTGAGCCTGGACTTCCCCGTCAGGGTGCGAGAGCAGCTGGACCAGTCTGCTGTGCAGCTGGGAGGTCTCATCTAGCAGAACCCGAAAGAGGCAGTCCTGCTTCCTCCTCAGTTCGTCAGCGACCTGGGCAGACGGCCTCCAGGCCTTCAGGTTCCCTGCAAACATCAGCAACCGCAGAAGCACAGCAGGGGTGGTCCGCGCATCAAACAGCAGCACAACAGAAGCTGGTGCCTAAGAAAAAAAAGCACAACGAAGATTAATATCAAAATGAGGATGTATGATTATGGAATGCATGTTGGTAGCTATCGTACAACTGATTCTATATGCATCATTAAAATTAATGGTTAGTATTTGAAAGCGATATACCTTAGATGTGCCTGTGTCTTTCTAACCTTGTGTTGTCAAGTCTTGACATTACTATGATTATGCTAAGCAAAAGGCCTGAGAAGTAAAGAAGGTAATTATGCTACATATGCCATTCATGCTGCATAAATAGAAAATAGTCTCCAGTCCTATGGGTCTTTCTGGCTTGATGAAGGCATACTTATATCTTCTGTTTTTAATTACCAAAAATGGTAGTTCATCAGCATGTTGTCAATTTACGTAATCTTACCTGGGCTTGTACAATGTCATCCATCATATCTGGATTAGATGATAAATTCACAAGGACTTTCAAAGCTTGAATCTGAAAGAAAAATATTAGAAGACCTTCACATAGTTTATTTTCACAAAACCACCAATTTCACCCTTCTTCCACCTGTGGTTGGCATTCATCACGTGTCTCAGAATGTGAGCTATACATTACAGATCACAATATATGAAAAGTAAAAAAGGGACATGGATCGCTTTCATCACTCCTACTCTGACAAGCTTGAAGAAGACGGACCCAGGATCAAAGGTACAACCTAACAATGCAGAGGGAAGGAGCCAACCAACCTGCAATGCTTCATTGCTCACAATGAGCAGCGAGAGTAAAAGTGTGACTGCTTCCTTCAGCAAGTGTTGGTACTTGTCTGTGACTGAGAGATTGGTCAGCAGCCTAAGGGCAGCTAGCTGAAGCTCAGAATTCACTGGAGATATCTCAATCAGCTCCACCACTTGTTGCACATAAACCTTTGAAAGCAAGATAAAAAACATTTTAGGGAGCCTGTCTTCACCAACATCATAATTTAAGACAAATGTGAATGTATACGCATTCTAACATATAGGTAGATCATAATGATGTTACCCATTTCAAACAATAGGCGATGTGCCATCTGTTTTGCAGTAAATAGGTTAACGTACCTTTAGTTGTTCTTGGTTTTGGATGTTCATGCTCAAATTATTCAAAGCATTCAGAGTCTGTACCCTGATCTCTGGCACAGGATCTGAGAGAAAGCCAGCTATGACATGAAGCCCCCCAAATTCCCGAATGAGATCCTGGGGGATCAGTGAAGCAGAACAATAAGATTGAATTCCACAGCTGGCAGATATTGTCATTTTACAAACATATGAGATAACATAGGACTGTAAATTATATATGACAAAGTAAATAGCTAACTGATATAACTGAGTTATAAACCAGAAAGCTCATATTGTAGTTGGGTGATACAGCTATCAGCACTTGCTTGGCATCAGTAATTAGAGAACGCCTTCTTTTACTGTACCTGGTTAACAGTGAAGGCAGCAGCATTTCCTAAAGTAAGTAGGATTTGACATTTGTCAGCTGTATTACTGCTGGTCTGAAGACATGACAGGAGCATTTTCAGGTGCTGTGGTTCCAGGTTCCTTTGTGATTTTGAGATGATTTCACCTATAGACCAAAAAATTTTGGTAACACTATATTTGAAGGGGTGTGCATAAGACCGACCTGACACCGTCACAACCATGACATGACACATGCCATGAACATGAAGGAGTCTTTATGAATGTTTATGACTGTTGTCATCAAGTGTCATTCGGTCAATCATGTCATTTTTAATGCAGAGTTGACATTGCTTGAGATGTCTTTGTTATGATTTATCCTTTACCCTAATCTTAACTCTTCATGCCTAAACTTAACAAAGACATCCCAAACAATGTAAACTTTGCATTAAAAATGACATACTTGACCAAATGACAAATTTTTATTTTTGCCGTTTTCAAAATTATATCACAGCAATATAACAGCACAATAAAACCATATGCATCATTACCCCAGACACAAACATAAGTGCACATAAATACAAACAAATACCCGTATACAGCGCATGTATACACGAAAACACCTGCACACATGCTCATATACATACATCTGTATACACACACACACACACACAAAAGCAACTTTGAAAAACATAATAAAAAGATAGATAGCACTTACTTGATGCAACATCCGCAGTCCGCGTCTCAGCTCCTTGGGAGCGAACACCCAGCCCTGATACTTTGGCTAACAGGCTCCCGGGTTGTAGGGTTACCTCGCCTGGTTGGCTGCCCTTGACACCGCGACTCTCACTTGAGGCACTTATCTTGCTTCTCTTGAAACCTCCACCACTGATCAACTTGTAAATCCCATAGGAGGCCCCGGCCCCGGCTACTATACCCAGCAATGTTTTCATGTTCCCGAGCTTGGGAGTGACACTACCATCGCCCATGCTGCGATCTGAAACGTAAACTACCAGCTGTTAGCTAACGCTGGCTAACGCTAGTGGCTAGCCAGTTGATCCGACAAATTTCTAAACGTTATTAATCTGATTTTACTAATACGAGCTCATATGCCTTAGCTTAGTTTGTTAGCATAGACAAAGAAAAGGTGCCTAAATCATCTAACAATGCCACAATAAACCTAACCAAACTCATCTCGACACATTCAGTAGCCAGCAAACTAAAGCTGGGTGACTGGCTAAACTTGTCAACAATGTTCTTCTCCGTTGTTCGCGTTCACGCCAAATGGAGTGGAAATCTGGCAGGGAGTAAAATTTCGGTCCAACACCGGAACGAGGCAACAACATGGGTACACGCGAAGAAGAGTGGAAAATTTGGCAGGAGTTAAATTCCGGCACAACACCGGGCAGTTCACAATGGCCGATCAAATGTTTCGCGGAATTTGCCAAAGGTTCTGGCATTTACATCTTACTGGGACCTGAATGCTATATTTGAATACATCTCAAATACGGGTACAACACAAACGTTGAATTACCTTCAAATAGAACAGAACAGTCATATGCATCCTGGCCGGCTCGGAGTCACCCTTGTTAGTTTCCCTGCATTACATTAGTTGTCCAGCATTGAGTTTAGTCTTGGTTTAGCTAGTTGGTTACTTGGCAACGGTGAACCAAGAAACGACTTTCAAATCGCAGGAGATGGTTTGCGAGGTTCAAAACCAAAATCGTTGAAACACACTTTTTAAACTCTTGCTCCTGTTTAATAAAAACTGACATGGTGTCTTTACAAAACGCCGACCCTGCTCCGAGAGAGTACATCCTGAAACAACCACTGCCACAAATATACCAGGTATGTTGGTTAGATAAAGTTTGCGTTCAAGCTAAAGCACCAAATTAAATTCACTGCAACGTCGGTTTGTCTACAGGTCGTATTATCAGCTTCATGTCTGGTAGGTTGTAGAACTCGAGTGCAGAGTAACAGACTGAGAAATCGAACTTAAAATTTCCCTTTTTAACATAAACAACATAATTATGTGCTTGTCACACAGTAACAAACAATAGTCTATTGTATATTTCAAACAGTTATTACAGTGGCAATCTGACAAAATTAATATCATGTTCTTGAATTGGTCTCGCATTGTTTGAGTCTCGGTCTTGGTCTTGGTCTCGACCCCCCTTTGGTCTTGGTCTTGACTTGGACTCAAATCGCTAAAGTCTTGGTCTTGTTTTAGGTGGTCATGACTACAACACTAATGTCTGGCATGTCCAGATGACCCAATACAGTTCCTGGGAAGTAGACCTATGGCCTTTCAGGGACACCAACATCTCCAGGACATTGACTGGTGGGTAACCTAACAGTTTGGTTCGTGAACTTCCAGGATATGGACACTTGGTGGCCCTCTTATTCAAGTTTTTTTTTTTCTCCTGGAGTATAAATCGATGTACATAATGCTCAGGGATGGACAGTTAGGAGCATAAAGTACTGATCTTAAATATCAGTTACATGTAACTGGGCATTTCTATCATATTGTCATTTTTTATACTTTTTCTCCATCACATTTCAAGGGAATGATCGTATTTTTATTCCATTCATCTGGAGTTACCAATTACTTGAAAGACAGGGTTGCACACAAACGTTTGAAAAATGTAATTGATAATTTCTGAGGCAGGCCATGTATTTTCATTTTTATTATTTCACTGAACACTACAAGGTGTCTTTCAAAGACTTCAATTGCAGCATGATTTTAAATGTATCTCAGTAGTATTGAATATTTTTTGTATGTCTGAATGTTGATTGTATGTGTTATTTCTCACATCTCAAAAGTATTGCCCAATTTTACTTTGTTTCAAAGTTTAGTCATTTGAATTTGTCCTAAAATGAATGGCACCTCTAATTTATAGATATGACTATTTCTTTGCACAGGGAAAGCATTTGAAAAGTTTCATTCATTCAGTCTTTTTTGGCCTAGGTCTGGGCTTAAAGAAAAACAAAGAAATGAGGTCAAGCTGTATTTCCGTGCAGTACCTTTCACATTCCTTGACATGTTGGGATCTAGTGTCGTGGCTTGTATTTATGTTGACTCATGGTAGGTTTCCATAGGTCACGTATGTTGAAGGGCTTAAAAGAGTCAGTTCTACCCACACTCACATAGCCACCACTATTTTGAGAACTACTTTGTCCATTTTGGCTTGAGAAAGCGTTTTTGTCTGAAGATGGGTATATCACCAGATTGTGATGTCATGGGCAGCACATTACAGACAGTATTCTTGATGTTGAAATTCTTTGCCACACCTCTGTTGCCTCCACTGGTCGAATAAGAGTAGTACGACCCACTGTCAGAGTCACCTACGGCTTGTTTGATGGGTTCATGATTGGCAGCAAAGCTTGTAAAGGTTTTCTTTGGTTCTGAGCTTGTACCCAGGTCAGTAGGAGAATTGAAAGTCACACTGTCCTGATTTGAAATCCCTGTCTGAAGAGAATCAAAGCCACTGGAAACAAGAATCTTGGCATTGGGCTTATTTGCCATGTGTTTTGGTTTCTGGGTGATGTGCACTTGATTCTGCATGGAGATGTCCAATTCCCCTTGACTTTTTGCTTGGTCAGTAGGGCTGGCGGGGTGAGAAGGGCCGACTCCATAATCACTCGGGTAGCCATCTTGTCCACTTTGGCCATAGGGAAGATAAGGTTCCATAATCAACACTGAGCCAAGATGCAATCTGCCTGGCTGATTTATAGCAGAGACTTTATTCTGATGGTCAGTGGTACCAGACAGGTGTGCATAGCTTCCAAAGGCTCCATTTGCCAACACACTTTCATAGCCGTGAGGTTTGTGGGCCACCACATTTTGGTTATGTACTGTTGGCCTGTTTGGCTTGGAAACAGAGGTTAAAATGTTTTGCTTTGGCTCTTTAGTTGGGTTTGAAGTTGGGCTGAACATTTGGAATCCCACGTGTCCACCACTCTGAGGTGAAAGCTTATCTGAGCTTGAATCAAAACCACTAGACACAGGCAGCTGGATAGAGGATGGGTGGCTCATATCCTTTGACTCCTTGCTAACGGTGACTTGATACTTGGGTTGGTGAACTGATTGGGCTGGTTTCTCCTTACCTTCAAGCAGTAGCGCTTGGATGGAAATGTTACCTCTTGGCATTTTCACATAAAGACTTTTGCCATAGGAACTAGGGCTATTTTGTTGAAAGGATGAGCTAATAGATGAAGAGGGTAAAGAGGTGACATAATCAGCCTGGGGCACTTTGCTTAGCTTCTGGCTTAGGAGAACTTGTTTATTGGGGTTATCAGAACTTCCAGATGGGCTTCTGAAGCCATTAAAGGAATCCCCACCAGAGACACCGTTATAAGATGCATATTTTTGCTCTCGTCTATTTGGCTCAGAAACAAAATTAGATGTTTCACGTGAGTAGTGGCTGTGGTCTTCAGAAGGGCTGGTCAGAGGACTGACAGGGGATGCAGCCCCACTGCCACTAAATGAAAAATCCTGACCAGATGACAAACTAGAGAGAACTGGTCTTTGTACGGGCAACATGTAGCTTGTTGATTGAACATCTTCACCCTGCTCACTGAAGTCATTGGTCATACTGTCAAGGTTTCCATCGCCAACATTAGAGAAACTTCCATAATTACTTAAAAGATGTTCCCCTACTGCTGAATCTGGGCTTTGATAGAAAACAGGGCCTCGTCGAGACTCTTGACCGTCATCACTGTTGGAGACGAGACTTGGAGGAGAGATGGCAGAATAAGGGCCAGAGAGGCTTTCACTTGGCATGTAGTAGCTGGCATCCTGTTCAAACGCTGTATTCATAGGGTCATCCCATTCGTTGTTTGCGCTGACTTGGTTTTGGGCAAGCCCTTTCTCATTGGAATTAGTTCTGTAGCCAGTTTGAGACTCTTCAGTAATCTGTTGAGTGTTAGCAAGCTCATTTTCCATAGTTTCCCAGGCTGTTGGAAAATATGTTTTCACATCACTCCCTGGCTTCAGGAAGGAGCCCTTCATAGATTCTATAAATTGTTTGAAATCTTTGATTGTTGGGAAACTGACACCCCTTACAAAGCCAAAGGGTTCATCATTACCAGTTGTGGCATGCTCAGATTTTCTCACTAAAGGTCTGGAGGGTGTCACAACAAACTTGTTTGGCTCTTTTCTTCGGACAGGTTGACTTTGCTCCAGCTTTAATTCAGGGCGGTTGAAAATAGGCCTAAGTGCACGAAACTCCTTCCTGTGGGCATCGGGTACTGGTTCTCTCTGAAGTGAAACAAAGCTTTGGGGTCTCATGACTTGTGTCTGATCACTTGAGTCAGAGTCATGGCCAGTGTTTGAAGATGAAGTATATGGGGTAAGCACACCTCCATAGCTGGTGGATTCATCATCAATGTGAGGATATCCATGTAAAATATTGCAACCTAGAGATTTAATGAACATCATCATTCAACAAATTCATCCAGTTGAACATGCCATTTCAACTTAAATGGAATTAATACTAATGAAAAAGTCTTACCTTTCTGAGTAGGAAAACAAATTAAGGCCCATGAAAATAGAACGCAAAGCCAACAAACCCTGAATGACAGAAAGATAAAGAGGAATATAATAACTTATACTAACCTTTGCCAAAATATTCGTATATTCAACTTACCCAATCTGAAGAGCCATGGCGAGGAGTTAAACCAGAGACCACAATAGCAGCAGGATCTTCTCTAAATGTAAAATGGTTTCTCCACTCAATGGCACTTTATGGATGGGTATTCATTGTTTGACTTTGTTTCCCTTTTGGCAACCCTCATCATCTTTCCTTACTTCCTCCACATATTTCCTCAGAGACTATATAACCTCTGCCCCGAATGTAGTTTGAGAGCAGAGAATGATCTGAAAATACAAGGAGCAACAGTAAAACTCTTGAGATTCAACCCATGCGTGTTGATTGGCTGATTGTAGACAGCTGGTACTGTGTGAACAAACACAGCTGGAACCATCAGTCAGAATGCTGTACAGTGTTGGCTGAGATATTACTTAATTTATCTGGAATTTTGCTTGAAAAATAGAAATAAAAATAAATAGAAATATATATCCGATGTCTTCAACTGAATGTCTTAGGTTAGAAGAAAGACCAAGATTAAATATACTGATATTTTTGAAACAGTTCATTGAGTTCATTCATTCTCACTCAATTCATTTAAAAAAATTGTATGGATGGATGAATGAATGAATGAAAAAAATGAATTACATTTTAAAAAACAATCTAGTCAAATGCTCACCCTGAGGCAGCTTTTATTGTCGTTGGTGACTTCAATAGGGCTAATTTGAGGGAAGCTGTTATGTATATTTTTGCTATTGACCTTATTTGTGACTCTTTTTGTGACTATTTTTCTATGCCTACTACGTAGTTGATGCTTGCCATGTCCCAAGAATTTCACTGTTCAGAATGACCCTGTGTTATACTGTGCACATGACAAATAAAACCCTTTGACTTTCACTAGTCCAGAAAATGACTATATTAAAATAATAATAATAATAATAAAATGTTATTGTAACAGAAATGTACCCAGAACTAGTGCTGTAGACGTGTGACCCACGTGAATGAAAGTCCAGAACCTTGTCTCTGGATCACTGGTTAACAAGTTGTAGGGTTAGCTAGGTCATTCTATCCCGTAGATTCCCTTTCACCCCCGCTAGCTAGCTGTTGTCAATGTACTGTATCACTGGCTGCTAGGACATTTTGTCCTTCAAACTATGCAGTCTTAAAAGAGCTGCTTCAGCTGAGATACGTAATAAGATAATAATTTGAGATAATGCGGCAATGTTTTCGTTTTTATCTAGTAATTTGTTCCTAAACACTGATTCCTATCTTGTTGTCTTTACCTGCCTGCCTGCCTGCCTTGTCTACCTATTTACTGAATTAATGATGAGCTGTTTTTGTGGGTGGGGACAGGGGCTGGAAGAGGTTCACTGCAAAGAGGAAGAGGGATGCCGTAGACCTGAATCTGAAGATGGAGATTGCAAAGAAGCACTATGAGATGAAACGCCAGAGGATAGCGTTTGCCAAATGGTTGAACTGGCTAAAATTCCACAAGAGGACACAGGCTGGTAGGTAATCAGTCTGGCATATCTGCGCCAAGAAGTATTAGAATTTTGACAAATGAAGGCTTATATCTGTTGTAGACTAACTCCTTTTTCAAATAAATAGTGACTGTATAGATTATTCTTCCAGAGAAAACATCTAGTGCTGTTAGGAAATTTGTCCTCGCTGAAAGTCATGAATCATTTCTTTTCACACTGTACACCACATGTCCCAGTGACTCATAGTCCCCTACTCTCTCACTGTTTAACTTTGTAACTCGACCCTACTTCTTGGAAGTTAAACTTGTTTGAAGATTGAAAGTTTACTCTATTTGCGATAATGATAGGCCTATAGTTACTTTTATCCATCCCAAGTTTTTTTTCCTTCAAAAATGAGATAAGATAGCACAACTTGGGCTTCTGTCATTTTATTCAGTGTCTTACTTACCTTGTGAATTTCAAGTAAAGTTTGGATTTCTTTTCGATTTAGCTGCCATTGAGAAACTCGAGAGAGTTTTAAATGCCAACCGACTCAAACGTGTCATAGCTGCATGGCTCTGCGTCGTCAAGGACTCCAAGAAGACAAATGAATACGTTGAGGTATGAATGCCACTGTGATGACTGGTGAAAACATAAGCTTTAAGAACTTTACAAATTGTTTATGTTGCGTGTGTGTGTGTGTGTGTGTGTGTGTGTGTGTCTGTCTGTCTGTCTGTCTGTCTGTCTGTCTGTCTGCGATTTCATCTCCCAGAAGTTGGAGACTGGCTTATTAGAAACAAAGAAAGAACATCAGATTGGGGAAGGATGTGATGGACTTTCAATGCTCCCTATGAAGCTTGCACTAAAGGTACATTATTCCATCATTTCTCTTTGGACTTCAGAGCGTAACTACAGTTTTTCTCTGTCCTCTCGTGCAGTTTATCCTTGTTATTTACGTCGACTTTCACAAGACACTACTGCAACTTAACATCCCTGCCCTTCGGGGAGTTAACAATGAGATCATATAGATTATGTAAGACTAAAAGTTGACTACACTCTCTAAAATAATCTCTGTCCCCTTGAGGTCAGTTGATTAAAGTCATTTGCACATATGATCAGTCACGGCCTGTTACCCATTACCCATTACCATGGTACGGGTTGTGTTTATGGAACAGCTCTCTCAAGAATTCATCACTGTATGTTTGTTTCTAAGCTGGTCCCTTGTGTTTTATGTATGTATTTTACTAGGAAAATAGTGTGAAAGTCTTGTTTTCACTATTATCAATTATCTTGTGGGGGTCAGTTTTGTAACTACTAGAGAATTCTGCTATACCAGTAAAAGTACTGTCTGGGATATTATTAGATCAGCCAGTCTCAGCAGCTTGTTTGTTCTAGCTATTTGACAATGTTCTGGCACAGTCTCATGCCTTGCTTTGATGGTTATGCTGTTTTTATCCAACACACTCAATAAATATTCCCTCAACATGACTATGTTTGGTGAAAAAGGCCTCTTTGTACACACATAGATGGCAGCGCCATGCAGGGCGGGTGCAGAGAAGGGGCAATCTGCCCATTTTACTATTGGTAGCCAAACTGCCCCCCTTCAGATTGACCAGACATTCCCAAAGAGACACAAAAGCTCAGAGGACCAACAATAAATCAAGTGATCAGTACTGTGACTTATATTGGGGATATCTTTGTCCAGGCCTTGAGTTATTGAATTATTTTGACATCCTCAGTTTGAAACAGAGAAAAAAAAAATACAATTCCTATCTGTTTTTTTTAATGTGTCCTTTCATTGTTGCTAAATATGTATGTTTGTTTTCCTTCAGATCTTTCAATATTTAGGATTGAAAGACTGTCTGAAATGTGCTGCGGTGTGTTGCACATGGAGAGCTATCACCCAGTCAGGCTCACTGTGGAGTCGGGTCTGTACCTTAGACCTAGCTTGCTTGCTGCATTTAATTCAAAATAGTGTCATGGTATATTAACAAACAAACAATTTGAATCATACAGGAGTATTAATGATTTTTCCAAATGTTTGACAGATAAACTTCTCTGTGGAGAAAAACTGGTTAAAAGACAGCACAGTGAAGCCGATCCTACAGAAGTACCGTCCATTCGTGATCCATCTCAATATGCGTGGATGCAAGTCCCTAAAGTGGCCTAGTTTAACATGCATCAGTGAGTATTCCAGATTCTGTTGACAGATATATTGTACTCAGATATATTCTAATAATACACATTTTTCACTGAACTGCAATATGTATCTGTACAGATGATCATGTCCTCTAACAACATCGTCAATCATCTGTCTAATAGCGGAAAAGTTTATATAATTCTTGATATTTTTATGAAAAATACAACATTGACAAAACACAAAGGCAATATCAAAAAAAAAAAAGTTAGTGTTTCCATCTGATACAGACTGCTTTTCAATGATGTGGGCTAAAGAAAACGAAGAGCCTTTTCTAAACTCATAATCAAACATTCAGACCAGTCAAGACAGCCTGATGATCTGATATTTCTGCGGTGCTCTCAAGTGGCTTGGCTCCAACTCCTCCTCCAGCTCTCCCTGCAGTTCCAGAGGCGTGTTCCAGAGCTCTGGGTCCGTCTGACCGTGATCCGTCTGGCCGCGCTGTCTGTCCTTGGGGCATTCTCTGTTGTAGGAATCCACGTATTCCTCCACGCTCTCTCCGGTGTATTCGGGAGGGGAGCGACACAGTAGGCCGGCGTGCTTCACCCCCGGGTGCAGACGTAGCCAGTACACCATGTAGTGGATGCTGAAAAAGGCGTTGCGCTTGTTCAGTGAGTTTGCATTTGGGCTAAAACAGAAATCTGATTGTATAGTTCAGAGCAGAAGAGCCCACCTGTAGTCACACACCCAGGGGTTTCCTCCAAGCTTCAGCTGGGACAGGAAGTAGAGGTCCTCCAGAACCCCATACTGGACAAAATGCAGGCTGTTGTCAGACAGGTCCAGCTCACGAAGGTGCAGGAGGCCTGACAGGGATGCTTGGAGAGGGACAAAAAGTGACAGGTGTTTGCTATGGGTGTTTGTCCTGGATATTACCATGAAGAGTAAGCATAGTTTATTAAGTGATCATGATGAATAAGCACATATTAGTCAGTGATCATTTTGAGATTCTCTCTATACACACACTCACAAATTTGTACCTTTGTCAATTTGCTCCAGGTTGTTGTTGCTGAGATTAAGTGTCCTCAGACTCCCGGCCTCCTGGAACTCTCTGGCTCGAATATGACGGATGGAATTATGTGACAGGTCTATATGAACTATATCATCTGGGATCCCTGTAGGAATTTCTGTTAGTCCTGAGGAAAGAGAGGAGAAGGTCATTTGGGTGTCAGCCAATCCAGTTTAATTTAGCGTCTGTCAGTTGTTCAATATTTGGGGTTACGGTATTATTTAACTGGGCTAATGCTACTTTAATTTGTACTGTGTAACTTTATCAAACCATGGACTTTTTTTTCACTTTCGCTTCACTTCATTAGGAAGAACTAGACTTGATACGTTGCTTGGCTGATACTTTCCTAGAATTTAATTTGGTAAGGATGGTGTGAAACGGAGTTGACTCAATGAAAACTCAAGGAAGCAAGCGCCGTAACATTGAATCGAAAAACACCTGCCAAACCAGCTGACTCTCTGCCAGTTCTGCTCTGAAAATCCTCTGAGACAGAGGTTTTGTCGTTCCAGCAGTTGGACAGGCGTGCTAGGCTAGTTAATCATGAGTTGTTCTCTGAAATAGAAATCAGGAGGGATTTTCCCTAATCTCGCTGTTGTGCAACACGCACGCCGAACCTACAAACTAAAACACACGCTGAGGTTCTGTAAAGGACAGACAGGGCGGCCAGATGGAAGCACAGATTTATGCAATAGCCTAGAATAGAACTCATTATTATTAATTTGTGAACACAACGTTTGCTTGTACAGTAACCTTTGCTGCTGCAGTCCAGCCGAGGTTGGGGGAACAGGTAGGTGTGGCAGGAGATGGTGGCGTCTGGTTTGGTGCGGATTGGAATGGGCTGTGGAGAGTCTGAGGGGTCCATTTGGTGACCCTGTTGGTCGCTGGCGGGGTCCGACTCCTGACACAGTAGATCAGGGTCAACCTGCTTCAATTTACTGCCCTGCAGCCTGATAGGCTCTGCACACCTGGCAGAAGAAATAGGATCAGTTTATGGTGACGACAGATGTCTCAGGATTCCCCCAAGAGGCGATATGAGACATGTCGAGGACAACCTGAGATATATGAGGAAAATCAGATACTATTGAGCTATTGGAATAGCTGATTTTGAATATTGTCAATTTATGATTCAAAGACACGTTCACCTGTAGAACCAGAGCAATAGATCGCTCTCTATCCAAGACTATTTGTGCAGTCATTCACCTGGCATGGTTTCCTTGATTGCGGTTGCTCGGGACCTGCAGGGTGCGTATGAGACTTTCCAGTGGGCAGACACAGTTCCAGGGATTGTCATAGAGGCGTAGGTAGCGCAGGTTGGGCATGGGGATAAGGGCCTCCTCACTGAGCGCGCCCAGTCGGTTGTGCTGTAACAGCAGGGTTGTGAGACGTGTCAGGCCCTGAAAGGCGCCTTCCTCCACAACAGAGATCTGGTTCTGCTGCAGGTCCAGACTCTTTAAGGACTCAAACCCAAAGAAGGCCCCATCGCGAAGGACCTTTATCCGGTTGCGGGCTAGGAGGAGGTGTTTGGGTGTCTGGGTCCAGGTCTTGGCGGGGATGGAGGTGAGGCGTCTGTCTTGACAGTCCACGAAGACATCCCTGGATTCTAGAGACTCTGAGCAATCAGTTCCCACAAGCCTGGAGGGGCCTGATCTGCCGTGTCGTCCGCCACCTCTTACCCTGCCATGGTTTTCAAAAACAAAAACATTTTTTATCCACATTTCCTGTTCCATACATGGTTTGTTACAATGTCCATTCAATCAATAGCGTGTGTGATCAATAGAATGAGTAATACATTGATTCGGAGAAATTAGACCCAAGAGTAAAAGATGGTGAATCCACACCTGTGTCGTGTGAGGCCCTGCCTTGTTCCTTTGAGCCCTCTACCCCTACCTGCTCTTCTCATCTCAGTGGATGGGAACAGCAGCAGGACTGACAGCAACAAAAGGAAAGAGCAGGTCACGTGCATCCTGAGCCCAGCTGGGATTGTCTTTTCCGTGGAACGAACTTGAGCCAAAGTAGACGTTTAGGTTTGGATGACAGTCTTAGGAAAGGAGGCTTGGAAACAGAAGCAAGGGGTCACAGGCCAACAGTGTTATTGTTGATGATGTGCAGCTGCTGCTTACCCTGCAGAGAAAACGACAGACGGCGTATTATATAAGCGACACGGACAGCCCTAGAATGTATACACAGTTTTGAAACGAAACAGATGACTATGAGCATTTCTTGTCGTACCTTCAAGGCAAAATTGAGATTGGCTACAGAATTGCCAAATCATGACTACTTCAAACATGTTTACATATTTACAAGATATCATATGCTGAGGGACTACACACACAAACATTCTTCTTCATGTGAATTATATCAAAGTATTTCAATAAACAAACATCATTTTACTAGCAGCTGCTCTCTTTTCTCACTGTCATTTCCCGCGTCCTTCTATATTAGGCGAATGCAGAAATCTTCAGGATCTCAACATGTCCGAATGCACTAATATCACTGTAAGTAGTACACTAAATAGACTTGGAACAGTGTGAAGATATAAATTCCTTCATATCATATATGGTACTTATCAACACTTTTTCTACTATTTTGCTTTGCAAACATACTCTACAGTCAAATTACATCCACATGTGAACTCCTAATAAAGGGGCCATGTGGAAGGTGGGGCTATATAATTTACGAGTCAGTAATCATCTCATATTAATGGGTTTTTCTACATTTCCTGCATATGATTTCACATTCTAAAAACCCCAGAGTTTTAGTCTTATATAGACTTTAAATTAAAGTCTGTGATTGTAGACGTTTCACGGTCTAATGCACTGTTGCTACACGTGTCTTGCTGGGAAGGATTTAACATTCTATATTGTCCTTTTATAGGATGTGACGGTGCAGAGAATTGTGGAGGGCTGTCCCAACCTTCTCTACCTGAACCTTTCTTGCACGCTTGTGACAAACGAATCTCTGAGAGAGCTGTCCAGGTAAACGTCCGCAATCCAAGACTCATAACGTTGGTAGAAGGACCTGAGATCAGGCTTCGTCTCAACCTGAGGTCTGTGCTCTTGGCTGTTATCCAGCGAACTTCAAGCGTCCCCCTTGATCCAGATGTCTTGTATAAAGCCCATTTTTGTTGGCCCCATGCCCCCACATTCCCAGAATCAGCACCATTTCTGTTTCTCTAAAATACACTGCTAGCTTGGACTTTATGTCAGAAAGACTTGCCTGATGACACCATTTCATAGTGATTTACAGGGGGTGGACGTGGTGGTTAGAAAGCAAGGGAGCACCGCAGAACTTGACACCTATCCTGGTTGTGTGTATTATGATACCGATAAAACACGCTAATATTACATCTGCAACAATGTTGACCCAAAATATTTTTGGAGGAAAGTTTTTTTTTTACAGGACAAAAATTCAAAACATCTGCTTTCTTTCACAGTGTTGTCCTTGAGATTTCTGTCAACGTGCACTGCTTTCCTTCCAGAGTTATATAACCGCATATTTACTTTGGCCACCGTTGTTTTGTTCAAATAAAAGGCAAACAAGTATAGCTGACATAAAATATAAGGTATATATATATAATTTGCCTTCAAATTCCTAAATTGTTAATGCCATCCCTGGTTTTGAACAGGAACTGTCTGAACCTTCAGTACCTGAGTCTGGCCTACTGCTACAGGTTCACTGATAAAGGCTTACAGTACCTGACCACAGGGAAGGGTTGTCACAGTCTCATCCACCTCAACCTGTCCGGCTGCACTCAGGTCAGTTGGTATGCTCCTCTCCGTTTTGCATATATTCTCTCCGCTCAGCTTCAGCTGCAGTCAGGTCGCAACTTTTTTTGCCTTTGAGTGAGTAGTGTTCAGTCTGCCCAGGGATAAATTTAGTCACTCCTCTCTCCTTGGACTGGTGGGTCTCCTCTTGGCTCTAGCGGTACATAGGTCAGCGCTCACACTCTTGAATCTGTTTACTGTGAGGCCTGGATGAAGGAGCTGAGATCTGAGAGAGCGAGAGCGAGAGAGAGAGAGAGAGAGAGAGAGACAAAGGGGAAGAGAAAGAGAGAGCCAGAGGGGGCTGCATCCAAGTGTAGGGTTTGGATTACACAC
>OMKK01017187.1:25609-54408 GCA_900302305.1 Polymixia japonica
TGGCCCACCCACCCACCACGTGCGCACTCTGTAACATCACACACATCCACCTCAACATCTTATGTGCACACTCTGTCCTGAGAGCGAGCGCTTGAACTGGTTCCAGATGGTATGGTTTTACTTTGCTCCGCTACAAAGTGAGGCGAGAGGAAGATTTTAGTCAACTGAATGGTTTACATTCCAGCATAGAAACATTTCAGCATTTCTTCCCCCTTCCTGTCTTTTTCACCAGATGACAGTGGATGGGTTCAGATACATTTCTGCCGGATGCCCTTTACTCAAAGATATTGTGATTAATGACATGCTGACCCTATCAGATAAATGTGTTTTGGTATGTATGTTCGCTCCAAACATATGTTTCCAGTTTACTTGTATAACGCAACGGCTCTGGAATGTTTAACAGAGAACACCAACACAACAACCAATAAAAAAAGAATAGAATAGGTAGAATAACAGACACAAATTGATCTCATATCTGTCATGTCTCGTCAAACAGGCTCTGATCGCCAAGTGCAGCGCTCTGTCTGCTGTCTCACTGTTGGGCACGCCCCATCTGTCAGATGCTGCCTTCAAAGCCATCGCTGAAGTGTCCAAACTTAAGACTTTTAGCACAGAGGGTGAGCTAATGGCGTTTTGTGCCATTGTACATGTATACGCGCACATAAAACGATAACGTTCGTTCCATCATTGCGTTCCTGATCTGTTCGTGCGCTGCAGGTAACGACCACATCACAGACGTCAGCTGGAAGGCCCTGTGTCGTAGCTCACCAGGCCTCCGCCGACTCCACGCCGCGGAGTGCCCCAGGATGACCGACGCCAGCCTTAAATCCGTGGCCAACCTAAAGAACCTGCAATACCTGGACATCTCGCATTGCAACAGGTGTGTGTGTGCGTGACTAACGGAACGTCTCTCTCTACACCCGCTTTAATCCGTTATGCGTAGAATATTCAGTAAAACCTACCGTATACTGATGCGTTGCTTTGCACAAATGAACGTGCGTTCGCTGTGTTTGCGTTTCAGGGTGGGCGATGCGGGCGTGCAGTACCTGACCGAAGGTTGCTCGGCTGTTAAATTGCGAGGGTTGAACGTGAGTCACTGCGACCGTATCAGTGACATCTCCGTCCTGAGGATCGCTCAAAGGTATACCTCCGGTCTGCGCTCGTGCATACATGTCTCACTCTGATCTGTCGTGCAGTGACACTTAACACTGTTTGTGTTTGTTTGTGTACAATTCGTCAGGTTGTCTGGACTGTGCCACCTCAATTTAAGTTATTGTGAAAGCCTGACTGACAGTGGTCTGGAATGTCTGAGTGGCAGCTCAATCTCCTCTCTTGACATCAGTGGTTGTAACATCCAGGATCAGGTAATGTGTGTGTGTGTGTGTCAGTGCTCACCTGTGCCCTTTGTAAATGAAGAAAATCACTGTTGGGATCATTCTCTGTAAAAAATGTAATTTGTTATTTGTACGTTTAGGGACTGGCCGCTCTTGAGAGAACTTGCTTGAAGAAAGTGGTTCTCGCTGAGTGTGTCTATATCACAGACACTGGCTTAGAGGTACATGCCTATCCTAAATGTAGACACTCTGTCCCAATATGTCATTTACATAAGTTGCAGAGACGTTTCTCTTGCTGTGACCCCTCGCTTGTAAACAAAACGCTGCGTCTCGATCTCTACCCGTAAAAATCCGGTTTGCCATTTCTTTCGTGTCTCATTTATTTCCTCATCTCCTCTCATCTTTCCTGTTGAGGGTAGAAGTTCTGCAAGCAGGTGAGAGAGTTGGAGCACCTTGATGTGTCGAGCTGTGTCGAGCTGTCTGACCAGGCTGTCAAAACCCTTTCCTTTCACTGCAGAGGTCTAGTCACACTGCGAATGTCAGCTTGTCCCAAGGTAGACACACGCACTCACTCACTTTCTATATTTAAATTCAATAAAGACAGTAAAGCTTCTGCACACCTATAAGTTTCTAGTAGACAGGTGCGTAGGACAAAATGTCCAAAGTGTTAAGAAGGGAGGACTCCCGCACGCTGTCTTCTTGCTTGCAATCAACTTTAATAGAATGTTTCTGTCCTTAGACCCTAAAGCTTTACCTATTATCTATTAAAGTTTATTGCAAGCAAGAAGACAGCGTGCGGGAGTCCTCTCTTATATCTAAATTCCATAAATTAATTCCTCCTTCCCTGACTATATTCTAATCTGCGCTTGCCTCTTTCGTTCCATTCCCTTTTCTCATCCCATGTCCGCGTCACAGATGACAGATATGGCAGTGCAGTATTTGACAGGTGGAGCTCACTACTTGCGAGAGCTGGATGTGAGCGGCTGTGTACTTCTCACAGATCGCACCCTCCGCTATTTAGAAAGGAACTGTCCTCCACTCAGCTCCATCGCGATGGCCTACTGCAATGGCATCTCTAAGTAAGGCACACACACACACACACAGATAGAACTTATACATGCAGTATTTCTTGGGAAACGTATACATGCAGTACTGCAGTGGAAAGACTAATGACCAATGGATGTATGTGCGTGCACGTGTTCCATCAGGCTAGCAGCTTTGAGGCTGCAGCCACGTGTGCAGCACTGGGAACACAGCAGTGACGACCCTCCCTACTGGTTTGGATACAATAACGTGGGCCAGATGTTGTAGCCAATCAGAAGGCCCGGCAATACTGGTGACACCTGGGAATGGGAGGAGCCAGCACCCTCTGACACGAGAGAACAGGAACTGAAGAGAGGGTAGAGATAGACCCAGATAAGTAATGATATGACTATATATGACTATTATTGCTTTGAATACTTATTTAAACAATCACAATAGAAATATTTTCTCTTTAATGCTTATCATTGAATGATAAAAGTTTTTTTTATTGATTTACAAAAAATATTCTCTCCACATTCAGATATCACACATTTAACACATTCAAACCTTTTCACCTCCATTATTAAATGGCAAAAGTGTGGATTTGTTATGCACTGTAGGAAAACAACATGACAGACCGGCATTGTAAAACGCTTTTAATTGGAGCAAGCTTGCTATTGTATAAAGCCTGACAGAGTCAATAGATCAAACCCACAATTGCAATGTTTGAGTGGTTTAACATGTTAGCAATTAAAAATCTGAAACCACTGAACATACAGTCCTAACCCATTCCTCAGTCTTTATATTAATATGCCTCTTCCCACACTAGACACACAAGAGTCAAGCCCCAGACTAATCTGTAATGTCAGAGACCAAGGAATGAAGCAATTCCTAGTTTTGTTTCTTAATACATTAGAGATAATGCCATCTTTACAGTTTTTTACAATATGCACACACGTCATACAGTAGACATGCAAACCATAGCTTCTTGTCATATTTACAATATTCCTTTTTTTTTTTTTTTTTTTTACAAACATTAACAAACATACTTCTTAAATACAGTTTATTACGTTAACATACTGCAAAAGGGATATCATTAAATCAATAATACCTGTGATGTTCATTCACTGTGCCAACCATTCTTTTTGAACCTCCTATGCCAGTTCAGCCTAAACCAACACTGAGGAATGGCTATATGCTTCCTTGTCTTGTGGCCCTTTTCCACTGCATACTACCGACTCGACTCTTTTGGTTTTCCAATGGGCATAGTACCTGGAAAGTACCTGGTACCTGGTACTATTTTTGGTATCACCTCCGAGGAGGTTCCAAGCAAGCTGAGGTGGTGAATTTACATTCAACTGTCATCGTCTTGTGGTTGTTTACATTTTGTAATTTGTGTTCCTCGCCGCTTTGCAGATCAACATTCGCCAGATCAGCTTTGAACTGGCTAAAGCTTTTCCTTGTGTTTATCGTCAACCTCAGTTCTGTAATTATCAGTCGCAATGGCCATTTATTTTACATAGTAGTTTGATAGTTTGTTTATTGGATTAAATCCAAACTGGCAGAAACCAGAAAATGACTCAGTGTTTTCGTTTTCTTTTACAAGACACAGAAACGAAAATACGAGTGGAATTTTCCTCGTCTTGTTTATAGGTACAAAACCAAAATAGACAGTGAGAGAAATGAGAAGGGTGTACCAATCATTGTGGCCAGTGACAACAACCCATTTTATCCGCTGTGACGATCAGCTACAGTGAGGGGGTACTATCCAAGGAGGTACTATCTGCAGTGGAAAACCAAGTACTGTACCTGGTACCAAAAGCAAGTCGAGTCAAGCTGGTACTATGCAGTAGAAAAGCGCCTTTGGTGTGTGATGGTATTTTTAACACCAATTTCATTACTGTATGGACCTGGGGAGTGGGTTTGTAAAGAACTCTGTTAGGGATAGTCGAATCCATTCTTGAGCTTCAGTGTATTTCTGGTTCTGTAGTATTCCTGAGAAAACAGCTTATGTTCATTGGCTTAACATTATAACCCTGCGTAAAGCCTTTCACTTGTAACTTAGCTTCCCAGCTTTAGAGACTCGAACCAACTTTGCGTCTTCAACCTAACGGAGCCTCGTTCTGCCTGAGCCTTAATCCACTGGTCCGCCTGAGGTTTACCGTTCACATAGCCTGAGAAGTAGACAAGAGAAGAGAAAGTGGAAGGTTAAGCAGAGTAGTGAAGGAAACAAGTACAGATTCTGTCCAGTCCCACAGCTCAGGCATGGCAATGACTTTTTTTTTTTTTTTGTGGAAGAAATTGTGTTAAACTTCAATTTGCAGCATCAAAGCTACATAGTTTCAGCTACATTTTTAAAATAACTTTTTCTTCCTTTACTTTAACTTGATACTTCAATAAAGAATGGACATTATTTATTAGATTTTTTTCCCAAGCACTGCATAGGAGAGTGAAGGAGTGTCTCTCCGCTGACTGACCTGAATGTGCCTCCTGGTGACCGCGGTGTCATGGTGAAAAGACATTGGTGTTGGGTGGTAATTGTACTGCTTTACTTGTTGGAGAGTTTAGTAATGGACTGACAGTAACGGTGCCATGTTATATGGGTGTGATATTGCAATGATGACTTACCAGTGACTGCGGTTTGGCCTTTGGCTGTGTTGCTCTCTGCTTCATGCAGGGCAACCTCTGGGCTGATGTCCACTAAGGGTCCGCAGAGCTCCACCGCTGCTCTTTTAGAGGAGGGGACACGTACACACACTGCCCCTAAAAAACAGGAGCATTTTGCAAAAGATTGAGGGAGAAAGACATGGGAAGAATAGTAGGTGGTGGTGGACCTATTAAGTGTTGTTTTCACGTTTACCTTCCTGACTGTGGAGCTCAGCACTGCCACTGTCCCCCACGTAGGCGTCAATGTCTCCGCTGTGCGAGGACACTTTCAGGTAACCGTTTGAGCCGTCTGCAGAGGCAAAGCAAGCCTAAACTATTTTGGTATTTTCTTTTGCCAGCAATGAATGAAGAGGTGCATTATTGAATGTGCATTGCAACATGCGAAGATGATCCTGCTTACCTACAATAACATCTCCTGACCCATTGTTCACAGTAGCGTTACCTTATAAACAATGAAAGCACAAAGTCAGTATTAGCTCATTTCAGTAGCTATGCAACTGCATTTTCAAATGCATTTCAGCTCCTTGCAGGAGGTCCTAACCAGTGTCTAAGAGGTAGAGACTAAACTATGGAATTGCTAAGAGCGAAAGGGCCACTTCCATGGCTAGGCTTACTGTAAAACTTCATTGTTGCAGTTAGTAAACTAATCGTTTCCATACACTTTCACAGGAAGAAGTCAAAATTCTAAATGGATGACTCATTCTTTCTATGACTAATCATTTTTATGGCAAACCCAAAACATCAACAAAAAAGGGATATAATCTAAATTTTAATATGTAGTCAAATTCCCACATTTTTTTGTTATCAATATATTATTTATTTTTAAATTATTTCTTCAGGCCCATTTGGTTACATGCTCAGTTTGGAAGTCTGACAGCTGCGGTATTACTGTATTTCAAATACGCATGTATGATATATTTAACAAAGTTTTGGCTAAATATATAAATTTATTTTGAACATTTTAGGAGTATGAACTAGCCTGTCTCATTGGTTAGCATGGCTCCATTGCACCCAACTATAGAACGCTCTCTGAATGTTCCTGGTGCAGCAAACTAAACTAAACTGGCTGGAGACTCATGAGTGTTTTCTTTTTTATTTTCATAGTTGCAAGCAATTGATGAAGGATACAGAGAACTCCAAAGTACGAAAGATGGATTTAGTATGTCGCTGCAAATGCTTATTTAGAGGAAAGATTCAAGGTTTTAAGGAATGTATCCCATTCTATATAATGATTACTAATTACTTACACCTGGCACTTACGACTTGCACTGGCATTGTTCACAAATGCTAATTGATATTCATTTATCAGAACTGTCAACTTTTTGAATTTCCTCAGAGAGGCCCGGTTAGTGAGCAATAGGATAGACCTCGGAAAGATCCTGTGGGTTATACATGTTCTGTGCTGCTCGGATAATAAATGCAATGCTGATCTCAAAATAGCGTTCCATCCCAGACAAGGTTTGACAATGTTTTTACATTTACATTTGAGCTTTTCTTGACCTTAGAGTATGACAGGAGCACTAAACTTGCAGAGACTAAAGACAGCTATTATTTTTTGCTCACCATGTACATTCCCTAGCTCTACTCTCCCAGAGGAGGAAGAGACAGAGGTGGACTCAGCGTAGATGGCTTTGACCTTCAGAGGGCCATGTTCTGTTGACACATTCATTTTGGTGCCCTGGAGCTTTTTGACATCTACTGCCTACAAACATAACAAAACTGATCACTGAATAGTACACTGTAGCCAGTTTGTATCAAGAGCGAACAAAATATTTTTAAAACTATAATCAGTTGTGTCCTAATCATAACAGTGATAAAAAAAAAACAATGCCACAAAACACATTTTATTACATATTATTTCCAAGAATTGGAAATGTTCTAGTGTGGTACTGCCCCCTAATGACTGCAGAGTGTAAGCTCAACAAGCACCAGAAAATGATGTAGCTGGCAACTTACACCGTCTCCAGATGTGCTGATGTCCACATTGCCATGGATAGTGCCAATACCAGTAACATTTCCTCCGTCAGACAACACCTCAACCTGATGACCCTATAATGTGATAAACAACAGTGAGTGGGGAACAAAGAATGTGAAAGTGTCAGCCTCAACGCAAGTCTCAGATTTCAAACCTATTTCAGATTAGGTTAAGTATATAGACTACTATATTTTTGATTGACATACAGAGAATACGTTTTTATTGTTGAAACATAAATATAATATTCTATTTCATGTATTCATTACAATGAGTATATTCTGATTGATGTGATGTAGCCTACCTTGACAGAGTGTAGAATACAGTTGCCCCTCTCTGTTTGCACCTTGCAGACATCACACTCCATTTGTCGGATCTGCACATTGCCTTCTCCTTGAGTAGTGATGTAGAGATCTGACACACAACGACACACGCACACACTACTGAAGGGGACCAGCGGACATCATAGGCCTATTAGTATTCGTATCATTTAAGTTACTAATTGAATCACTGTTAAAGAAATTTATAAGAGCATCATTAGAAACAGGAAGATGCTCTACCGTAGAGGTCATAGGCGTCCATTGACTGTTGTTTTGCAACTTTGTAACTTTCTCATCCATGCAAATCGCACACCACCCTACATGCCTGCAAACATGCATTCAATAAAGGACACTTACTACTTTTGATAGGTGCGGCCAGGTCAACACACACGTTGCTGCTGACCTTCTCGGTCAAGACAACCAGTTCAGTGTTTTGGACATCATAGTGCACGTCGAAATCAAGCTCGACACATTGATCGGCGCTGGTTTCGTGAACAGTGATAAAGGCTCGGTTCGCCTCGGGAAACGCATGTGGATCCAACGGGTGCACCGAGATGTCGCAACCCAGCCGTACCCGCACCGTGCTGAAGGGGTTCACAACAAAAGTCCATCGCTTCAGCGGCTTGTTGACCTCTTTACCTGTTGGAGTCACGCATTTAGTGCATGGGGAGGTCGAAAGGGGCCGCGACGCAGGTAAAGACCACGATCTTTGAATTGAAACTGTCTGCCGGCGCAAAAGTCCAACACACACCCGCTGACTCGCTGCGCACCAAAACATCGCAGTTACCGTCGGCAAACGATTTTGACGGGCGTCGCACACATTTCAGACAGTTATCTGTTAGCTAACGGGTGATGCAGATGGACTGAAAACGATTGATATAAACAAGACGTCTCAACGTGGGACGTCTCGTTATGTCCCCTTGTTCAGAACTCCTTTAGGTAATCCTAAGGGAACCGCCCACTTCCTGTCCGACAACACGTGTCATCCTGCGAACGACCACGCTGCAAAGGTTGTCGGGAAATGTAGTCGTAAGTAGTCAACGTTTTCTTAGTTTACCTAATACTTTCAACTCAGTTTAATCGGATTCGAAAATAATCACCCGTGAATTAATATATTTCAACGATAATGTAACACTGTTTGTCAAGAAAGATCACCATTTTTTTCATTAGGCGTATTCCCAGGGCTGGGTTTAAAATAAGTGGGAGCGTTTCAGACTATATAAAACAACGCAAAACTACGAACGTCTCTTCTCCAAGAGTCTGTGGTTGCATGCTTGGATACATAATATTTATGCAGTTTAGCATGCATTCTTTCCATTTGTCCGTTAATTAGAACATTAGGCGTTTTAAAGATTGTTGTTGATAAAGAAGAACTTCTTTAAAATTATATACACTAGTTTTATTCAATTCAAATAGCAAAACAATATGTAAAATATAGTTAAGAACATAAGTCATCCATCAATTAACATTCCAGTACTGTATTTAAATTTAGCAGTCTCTCTTTAACTCTTTACCATGTAATCCATGAGGTTCGTGTCTATTTTTACTGATAAAAATAACTATTCACAAGAGGATTTTTCTTTCTCGTTATAGAACAAACTTTACTTCAAACATTTTTTTCAATGAACAAACAATGGATTATGTAAAAACTCTATGAATAAGAATAACTTTCGTAACTAGTATGTACACCCTTTCTTCGTTTCATAGCTTATCCCTTCAAGGTTTTGCATAAGATATTACCACAAGGCGGCAGCATTGTATCAACAACGTTGAATAACACATTGTACGTATTAAAAGGTATTGGAAAGGTTGTGAGCTTGTGGTTAAGGTTAGTGGTTATAATTCCTCCTTATGCAGACAAATACCATTTCACCAAGCTAACTGTCTGGCTCACGGTGCAAAGACCTTAGGTCTAATCATCATTTTGACAGTTTTAAAAGATTGTCTTTCATTAGTGGGATAATACTCTTCTGATATGTTATACCATGTCCCCCAAAAAATCCCATCCCGGACCCCTTTGTACTTTCCCACATAGTATCTCCCATTAAGGTTGGCTGCCATGCAGGCATCAAACCACCAGCCTGAGCTATAGTAGGCCCCACAGTTCCCTGATGGGTAACGGTCATGGTCTCTATCTGGGGTGGTGAAGGCCTTGTTGTTATGGTCGTACATTTTGCTGAAGCGAAGGGCATCACCTGCGGAGCCCGAATAACTACCTACTGTCAAGCGATAGCGCTGTCGCTCACTTGCCACCCTAAACTGTCCATACTGAGCGTTTTCCCTCACCCCCTCAAAGTCCTCAAGCTCCACTCGGAGGACCATGTCCCTGGCCTGGGTCAAGAGGTGAATTTTATCATTACCCAGCCAGAACTCCCCTCCATTCAGTTCCCCAAAACCTGCTCGGTACTCCGCCCAGGTCCGGTTGAAGCTCACACTCCCGTCCTGACGCCGCTGTATAAGGGTCCAACCCCCACCGTGCAACTTCATATCACAAAATACTGGGAAGGTTCTGTTACGAGCATCAGGGGTCACCTGATAGATACCACTTTTTTTCTCCCCCCTGATCATATGATCAGAGCAGTCCCTCCTTGCCGTGGTAACTGTGGACAGAAGGAGAATGCTTTATTAATGATCATTAATAATATTTTACCTGATAAATTAGCGGCTTCCAACCTTTTTCCTCTCAGGGACACATCAAAAAGCAAAAAACCCTCATCTTTAATTTTAGACAAGACAACAGAGTTAATATGGTATCAAGACAATTCAAGTCAGATAAAATGGTGTTTATTGATATTTAGCATCAAAAGATAATTCGACAGATACAATGTAAATATGGATGTATTCAATTTGTACCTTTAGATACATTGTCAATGTGATCTTTTTCCAGAGTTTTTAGTTTCTCACTAACATAATTATTTTGTGAATATCTGATAAATGAGACACAAGGAAAACACCAGTCAAGGTGTGTGGGCCTATATAACTGTCACTGACTTTTCACCAAGCCTACAGTTAAGCTGGATCATAAAGAAGCAGTTGGCTGTTAGTCTGTTGATTATCCAGTGTTGGAACTTAAGTGATTTGGTGTGTTTGGCTAAAGACTCATAAGATGATTTAATGCCTGATTAGTCACTAACTGTAAGCTGCATTCCATTGAAGGATGTCTTAAAGCTGTTTAGTCTGACTTTAGTCTGCAATGCACAGTTGTGGTTTTAATCCTGCTCATCACTCACATTCAGACATGTGCATTGAATACATATGCAAATTCCTCATTTAACAAAGAATAGCCACAACATATGTTGAAAAGATGATGATCTCATCCCATCCCGTCCATATGATTATATAATGCTAGGTTTGTTAGTGAGCACCTTAAATCTCATGGTATCTTTGGTTAGAGTCCTCAAAACTAACTCTTTGTTTTGCAATGATGTCATACCAATAATGATCAAATAATATAGTTATAAGCACTTTAAAAACCCTTTCTTCTATTTCTACAGTTTTACACTTCCCCCCCCTACATAATATGCAATGTCCTTTATAAAGACATTAACTTTTTACAAGGTTTATTACAAAATGTATAGAAATGGTCCTTTGCTGTGGAGAATGGGCATTTCATTCTCTATTAAAACAGTTTCTAGTTGACTTGTTGAAACAATGCTGTCATTACATTATTATGTAATGTGATTTAAAACACATTTTGTTATTTCATCTGGTTCTCAAACTGCCTAACACTGACAATAATAACTACATAGTTAAAAAGTTAAAATGTTAATGTGTAAAGTCATGATGATTTTAAGATTCATCATGGATGATGGTTTTATGCAAATAAATATCTCTTACCCTTAGATGATATCTGGGTTGGGAGCTGGCTTTCAGTCCTGTTGGCCTTGTTGCCTCCTTGGTTTCCTTCAGGATCTACCTTTGGATGGCTTTTCAAATGCTTGTCCTGTGGCCTTTCATATGGGTTATTCAGGAAAGCAGCCACTTGGTTAATCTTCACTCGCAGCTCTCGTGCACTGTGAGTGGTGAAGTCAGGAGTGGGACTGGGTGTAGGTGGGTCAGGGCTGAAGGTGGCAGGGGTTGTTGAGTCGTAGTCAGATCTGAGCCTCTGGTTGAGGGTAGAAATCGGTTGGGGGCTGGTGCTAGCGATCGGGCTAGAGCTGAGAATTTTCATTTTGCCTGGCTTAGTAGTTTGGCTAGCTGTTGTTTCCTGTTGAACCAGACTCATCTCAGTCTGTAAGCTTGAGTCGTTATTTTCAACTGGACTAGCTAGTAGACTTGATGTTGTGGATCCTGCACTGGTAATCGGGATAATACTTGGGTGAAGGGTGTCACCAGGCCTTTTGTTTGGCCTCTTGGTCCTTGGGATAGTGGATGGTTGAGTGGTTGTTTTTGTTTTTTGATCAGACATGCTCCTGCTGTTGGGGCTAGCGGTAAAGCCTGCAGGGGCAGTGTGAAGTAAAGGGAAGAGACCAGCTTTCAGGAAAGGGCTAGTAGAGGTCCTTGGGCTCGTTGACACAGTCATCATCATGACATTGCTAAACTCCGTGTCCCCTTTGGAAAGATTCAGTTCAGTCATCTTTTTTACAGGACTAAAAGTAGGTGGCGTTTTACTGTTATATTTGTGGATGCTGTCTGGGGTAATGCGGCTTATTAAAGAAGAGTCAAAAGATGTTGTGGTCTTTAGGCTTGGCTTTGGTTTCACTGCAGGTCTTGGCTTTAGAAATGGTTTTTCTCTGTGGTTGGGCCTTGTTGGTGTCCAGGGTCTGAGTGGCAGCCTAGGTTTAGGTTTTTTGTTTGACTCTGGTTCAGAGTTTTGATCAGGTATGGGTTTGGGACTTGGTTGAGGTATTTGGCCAGGCCTTGTTGTTTTATGCTTTTGGACAGATTTAGGCTCTTGGTCAGGTGGAGGCCCCTGGTCAGGTGTAGACCTTACATCTGGCTTAGTCTTTTGTCCAGGTGGTGACTGGAACTGTGTATGTTTTGGTTCAAGCTTAGGCATATGGCCAAGGTTTTGATCAGTTGTAGGTTTTTGGTCAGGTTCTGGTCTTGGATCAGTAATAGACTTTTGATCAAGATGAGGCCTCTGGTTAGTTTCAGGTATGTTTTGGCTGATTTTAGGCTTTTGGTGAGGAGGCATACGTGTATTGTCGGCATTTGGCAGTGGGTCAGGTGTTGAGTGTTGTTTAGATTCAAGTTCATGGTCAGGTAAACGATCTTGATTAATATTCGACCTTATGTCAGTTATAGGCTTTTGGTCAGAGTTTGGCTTCAAGTTAGATGTAGAAACATTTTTAGGTTCAGGCTGTTTGTCAGGTATAGAATCATGATTCATTTTAAGTCTTTGGTCAGATTTAGATTTTTGGTGAGTTTTTGGTTTTTGGTTAGGTTTTAGCCTTTGGTCCTTACTGGTTTTGGTAAGGTTGTAGGACTTTTGATTAGATATGTAGTCTTCATCTGATTTGGGCTCCTGGTCAGTTAAAAGATCTTGGTCAGATTTAGGTCTTAGGTCAAAATTATTATTTTTTGAAGTTAGATGTTTTTCATGAGGTGTAGGTTTTTGGTGAGGAGGTATATGCTTTTGATAAGATGTTGGCGTTTGGTCAGGCATATGCTCTTGATCAGTTGTATGGTCTGGGCCATGATATGATATTTGGTCATTTTTGGGAATTTGATCAGTTTTTGGCAGATCAGGCAGAGGACTTGCGCCAGGCTTTGGAATTTGGCCTGGTTTCGATTTTTTGACAGGATTACGTCTTAGGTCAGCTCTGGGTTTTTGGTGCAAATGCACTGGCTTTTTATCTGGATTTGCCATTTGGTCAGGTAAAGGGGTTTGGTCAGGTTTAAGATCTGGAGCAGATTTTGGCTTTTTATAGGGTACAGGCTTCAGGCCAAGTTTAGGCTTTTTACCAGGCTTTGGTTCTGGGCCTGGCATGGGTTTTGTGCCTGATTTAGTTTTTGAGCTGATCTTCGCTGAACTTGTAGTGGTGTGTTTACTCTGACTAGGATTAGTGGTGGTTGTAGTCACTGTATTTAAGCCAATGCTACCTTGGGAGCTATCTCCTGGCCTGAGGCTGGCGGTCGTGGTGCTGGTCTGAGTGCTAGGACTGGTTTTCTTTCGGCCAGTGCTAGCCAATGGGCTAGTTATGGCGGTGGATCTTGTTGGCTTACCTGTGCTCCTAAAGGCAGTCTCAGAGTCAAGGGTCATTGATTGCTCACCCGGTCTTTGGGGCCTTATTCCAGATCTCACTGTTGATTTGCTGGATGTGGAAAATGTCCTGGTTGTTTGGCTAGGGCTTAGGTGGGCAGTAATGATATTTTTCCTGCGACTCTGACTTGGACTTTGGGTTGGCAGTCTGGATCCAGTTGTTATAGTCTCTGGACTGCTAGTAGTAGTCATTTGTCTGTCTGGGGTAAGGCTGGTGCCAGAGCCAGCGCTCCCTGGCCGTGGTACAGGTAAGATAGTCATTTCAACAGGCCTTGTCTGTAAGCTAAGGGTAGTCCTTGTGCTTGATTTGGAGGCAGAGCTTGAAACAAAAGCTGTGCTTGTCACAGAAACGGTGGTTGTTTGTACGGGAGAGCTATGACCATATCCGCCGTTGGTACCCGTAATAAAACGGGAGCTGGAGCTGGAAACAGATGGAAGCGGTGATGTGAACATTAAGCTCTTAGAACCGTCGAGCTTTGGAACCGGACTAAGGGCAGAGAGAAGTCGCGGGCTGGGCGGATCAACGTCTGCCATCTCACTTGGCTTGCTGGATGCCAATTCTCCACCACTGTCTCTCTGTACGCTCTGGACTGGTTTTTCTCTTTCTGTTTTGATCTCCTTTCCAGCCTCCCTCTCCTCATTTCCTCTCTCCGTCCTCCCGTAGCTTTCAGTCCGCTTTGTTTTCTCATCATTCCTCTCCTTTCCCCTCTCCTCTTCCTCCTCTTTCCCACGCCGCTCTTCCTCTGCGTCTGTACGCCCGCGGCCCTCGGTGGCCTCCGTCCTCCCGCCCCCCCGGGCGTCCCCGCTCGGAGTCTCCTCCGTCGTGTCCCCATCGCGTTCGTCCTGCCACGGACGACGACGACGGCCGCCCTCGCTCCTCTCCCTCTCATCGTCGTCTGTCACGTCGCCCTTCTCTTCGCCCTCCGCCCGGCGCTCTCCGTCTTCATCGACGTCTCTTTCGGCATCTTCGCCTTCCTTGGTCACAGCGTCTTTCCTCTTGTCATTATTTCGGCCCGTGACCTTTTCTCTGGTCTTGTCCCCCGGTCTCTCCGTTTCCCCACCAGCGTGCACCTTTGTCTCCCGTAATACACTTTGTTCGTTTGTCCCTCCCGTCTCTCTGTGATTATTTACATCTTCACTTTGCTCGTCTCTTCCCTCTTTTTCTTTCTCTTTTACAGCAGCTTTATCGGTTTCTCCTTCAGTTCCCCATTTCTTCCTCCCCTTGTCCTCTAAAATCCTTCTCTTCTCTGAGTCGGTGTCCTCTCCCCTGCCGCTTTTCTCTTTAACTCTATATGTCCCCCCCTCCTCTATCAACTCCCTGTTATCCTCCTTTTGTCCCTCAGGATCTCTCTCTGTCATCCAGTTCCTTTCACACTCCTGCTTTTCCTTACCCTCTTTCTCCTCCTTGCTCTCTCCTCCCGTTAGTCTCCCGCTCTCGCTCTCATTTTGGCTCAGTGTACAATCTGCGCAGGCCTTCCTCAGTTGGTCCACCTTGTCCTTCAGTTTCTGTACCTCTTTCACAAACTTCTCCAGCTCCCTGAGCTGTTTTGGCAAGTGGATAGTGAGCGGCGGCAGGTTGACACGGTAGGGGCACGTGTCCTCGTCCGGCCCCTGTCCACACGGTCCTGCGGGTCTCAGAGTCGCAAAACAGGGCCCGAGTCCCTTATTCCATTGGAGGCTTCCTTCGCCCGAGCTCGCTGTGGCCCAAGGCGGGTCACAGAGGGCCAGTAGGGTCCCGTATAGGCACAGGGCTGCTAGCCTCATCGCGTCCTGAGTCCTAAGAGTACAGGGAGAGGAGTGGCAGAGGCAAAGAGGGCGTGGGAGGAAGCCCAGAGACCCACCTCGGTTTGTGAGAATCTGTGACAACAGCAAGAGGAGGAGGGAGGGAGGGAGGACGGGAGGGAGGGAGAGAAGGGCAGATGGAGCGAGGGAGGAGAGAACTGATGGACTTCTTCACAGTTGAGAGTGGTGTCTGTGTGTGTAAGGTGGGGGGGGTTTAAGAAGATAGAAAAAAACCAGCATGAAAGGAAGGTTGTAATAAGTGTATTTTTCAGTCAACAGTGGAGACAGCGGAGGAGAGATAATATAAGCAAATAGTGAGATCCGATCACTTCAAAGTATCAACAAAAAAGAGCTTCAGTTCTAAATCAGTCATCAAAAGCATAAATCAAGAAAGTTTTCAAATAAAGGCATTTACAATCCTTTGCATATTGTAATCATATTAATAGTTTCCAAATTGACCTCAGGCAAATCAAAACACTTAATGAGGACCATTTGTAATGCATTCTCATTCCACGTTGTAATGCTAGCGTTTTCGTTCCTTGTATATCACGGCCTTGGATATGCATGTGTGTGACAGTTGCTTTGGCAGGCATGGCCCACGCTTCCTGTCAATAGGTCAACATGTGAGTGACAGATGCAGACATGTCAAAATGTGCAGTCGAAGCGCAATATCAGTTGCTGGACTGAAGCCAAGAGTTTGTTTCAGAGATTTGTAAGGATATATTTCATTTTGCTCTAAGCCTTGTGGTTTAGTTTGGCTTCTGAGCGATGAAAGTGAGGAATGTAAGATCAGACACTGTATTAACCCAGAGGGCTGCGTGATCTGAATGCAATCCAAGGGTAGAGATAAAAACAGGAAGTTTTGATATTTATTGACAGTATTTATCCACAGAGCCCTAGTTGTCACGATGATCTTTTAACCACTACACCGTCTCTAGATATAGAAATATCATTTAAAACTATGATTTATCCTTTGCTTTTTAATAATGATGCTTTAGTTTCTTCCAACCTGAAGGACATATTTCAGTCCCACCACAGGATATGAGTTAAGCGATAATATCATATGATGCCTGAGCTTCTCAATGAAACGTTTCAGACATCTGTCTATTTTAATAACTATCCCATCGCCCTAAAAGTGTCATCTTTAATCCCTGGTGAAACTTGACCCTTGTGCATTTTCCTTCGTCTGCCTTCGCTGGCCCGTTGCCCTGATTGTATGAAGGTGGAGATTTCTCAGCTGTCCTTTAATAATGACAAAGAAAACCTTATGTTTAACAAGAAGGTGCTGTAATGCTGTAGACTGAAAATGAAAAATGGATAATGTTGGGACACAAAGGGAAAGTATGAAAGAACCAGCATCAGACTGCAAGTTAACTGTTACTACTATACCACAGAGTATAAAGAAACGAGGCTGTAACATTGTAAGCAACTACAAGTAAGCAGTTCAATCTCTTCAATTCTTAACCTTGGAAAAATGCTGCGCTTTAAATAGTTTCTATTAGACTATCAGTGTCTGTGGTTTTATTACTACATTGCAAATTGTAACTTGTCTCTGACTGTGCTGTTACAGCTATGAGCTGGGTTGCCATTGGACTTTTGTTGCCAAGATGAAGACAAAATGCAGGATTACGTATCCTTTCACCTGTCAGCCTCTCCAACACACAAGCACTTAGATTGGGAAATAGTGTGAGAGAAATGTTTACACTCTGAAGAGACTTCTGTCTAAATGCTAGGCCATGTTGATTAATTAGCACACATCTTTTATAGCAAAACAAAGTATAAACCCCAGACTCAGCTGCTCAGTCACAACAAACTGCCCTCAAACACTGATCTAAGGTCTGTGTTTAACTCTAACCTCAAAATGATTCCAGCCAAGATATGACAAGAGGGTTGATCTCAGATGACTCTAGATTGTTGCCTCGGGATCTATTCTATGTACAATGGCTGCATAGCACAGCCAGTTACTTAAATCTGACTAATAATACCTTCACTCTTGGCTTTACCCATTTATGGGCAGCTTTTCTTTTTTTCTCTTCACGGTGCCCTCTTAGGAAACAGTGTTTTGAATTCCCTCAGTGAGCTGCCTTGGCCCACTTACTGTCCTGGGTTGTATAAACATTGTGATTTTTTTCCATACAGACTAGAACAAACATCTGACCATCAGTCCGACATTGTTGCCTGGGCTTCTTGGCAGATCACTCCATCCACTTTGGGCAGAGCCATTGTCGTCGGTCACGTCTGTTATATGCATAAGTGTCCCAGTTCCAGCTGAACTGAACTGAACCCCATGGCTGTCTATAGTGCCACACCAGATTATTATACTCAATCTGTGTGTCTGGTGGTATAAATTTATCTATGCATTATTATTCTATTGTCTCTCTGTTGGTGTGTCTGGGACATTAAAAACCTGTTACTTCTTGGATAATATACACTCATATAGCATAATTTGTCCACCTGCTTCTGTGGGTCAGTATTCAACAGTTTAAAATAAAGTCTCTCTCTCTGACTTTTCTTTCTATCATGCAGACACACACACACACACACACACACACACTTGCATACATTGCTTCCAGCCAATTCCTTAATAAGCAGTAACTGATACATTCCTTTGCCATGTGTGGGAATGTTTTTCATTGGTCAATGGACTGATAGTGATTCTTAAAAATGAGAAGGAAAGGACCAAGTGTCCCTCACATCTGGGCTGGATTTCCCTCACACAGCCAAGACTAGATAACGTCAAGTCAATGTGTTACAGTTCCAAAAGCCTGGGCTTCGTTAAGACATTGTTTGAAATTTTTATTGAAGAATCTTTGTCCAGACGAAGGTAATGGAAAATGTGCCAAACGTGAGAAAGGGTTGTTTGGTTCTGTCACTTTGAGAGCTAGCCATGCACAAAATTGATAGAAAACAAGATTTAAAGTTTTCAATCTCTCCTGCCTTGCAGGAGAGATTGTGGTGCATTTTAAAAAGTATTGGGTATTGTTTTGTACTCACTGTCCTGTAAATAAATTTGCATAAGGGCATTTTAGTGCAGCTCTCCAATGTTTAAAGTATATCCTGAGGGACCTTCATACTGAATGAATTTGAGCTGAGTTTGTGCACTTCCCTGCTGTTGTTAATAAAGGCCAAGCATAATGTGCACGGGATGAGCTAGGTGGGAGTGCTCATCAAGGTGTGACTGGAAGTACACTTCAAACAGCTCCTTTAGATACTAGGATGGTAAAAGTAAATACCTTTGGTTAGTATCTTTATTATTATCCAGAATACTAAAGGTGCTGTAAAGAATTTTACTCTTTGATAATGCACCCTCTACTGTTTCATATTATTGGAACCAAAAATAACCCTTCATTTCAACTTGCTCCCTATGGTAACTGACTCGAGTATCAGTGTTCAGTGTAATAGTCACCCGTGAACAATTTAAGTCCAACGAGATAAACAAATCTCATTTTAGAGTAAGCCATTGTCAACGCTGCTGAACACTGTGTACATGACCTCTCCAATGTCTTTGGCAGATTCGGACTGCAAACATGAAGTAGTCTAGCCATCCATCCAATAACAGTACTTTATGGAGGAGAAAGATTGTGCGTTTTAGGCTTAAGTGGAGTGTTCAAATGATATCACACACGTAAACATGACGAAAACTTAATCAAGTGAAAATAACGACGAATCACTTCAAAGGAAAAACATTTTTTACTGACATCACCCAGACATTACTCTCTGGACTCTGGGTTTTTACAAGAACCACCAAAAAGCTGTGTGGGTGACTAACTGGTGGAGGAAAAAAATGCCACTGCTGCATTTTCATTACTATACTACCATCTAGCGACATCTTCTAGAAGCGTCTTGTGATATTACACTTACATCACTGGAAACGCATTACAATTTGAGAAGGAAATCGTTAGGGTGTAGCACACACAAGTCTAAATCGTGTAAAATAATACACACAGCACAAAATATGTTTCACGCTGGAAATTTCAAACTTTAATCGCAAATAACACGGATGCACGTATTGCTATAATTATTATATCTTCCTAAATGACAGTCAAAAGTTTAAACAGGCAATTTCCGTGATCACATCTGAACAACGAGTACAGTTTTTGCCAGTGTGGTGGGGGGGAGTGGAGACCTAATATGTTAACGTTGTTGCCAAGCCTGCAAAAGCAATATCTTGCGTTAATGACTGTTCCCTGTAAGATTGTAAACAATCGCCCCGGCCGCTTTGCTTTCCCTCCCCCATCCTGCGCACTGATATACCTGCGTCCTCCTCGACGTAAGAACACGGAGCCCCGCCCCCTCGCCCGTCTCTCACGCACCAGTTACGTACGACCGTAAAAAATAGAAACTTCCAAGATGGCCGAGTCCGTGGACTCCATGCATTTCGCAGCAAATAGCAAAACAAATTCCCCTAAACCCTTGATACCGAAACGGCCGCCGGAGAGCCGACCGCAGTCTTCCGGCGATATTTACTCCCCACCCTCCAAGAAAGTCCGAATCGAGGAGAAGAGCTTGAAACACAGGAAACTAAACGGAGAGGTCTGCGCAGGGGAAAAACACAACGGGAAGCAGAGTTATGGAAGCCCAGCGAAATGGAGTTTCGGCCCGGCCAAGCCGAGCAACTCCGCCGCGCCAGCTCCCGCTCGAAACATTTTCAAGATCAGCAACTTCCTGGCCTCTCCTCCCAAAGTCAAAAAGACGAAAGAGAAGCGACACAAGGATAAGGACAAAAGCGTCCAAACGCAGAGTTCACCTACGGCTGTGGAGAAAGTGAGCCCTGCTAGTTGCCATACAAAGACGGAGAACGGTGACGTGAAAATGTTACAGAGAGGTAAGGGGGATGTGGAAAAGACGAGTTTGAAACGTTATCATCGATTAAATTGGCTTCTGGTTAAATTGCACGTTGCGCGTAAAACATTATAATATAATGTAGTAAACTATTGCATTATTTGTTTTTCCATAGGCCCCAATATTTATTAGGCCCAGATGGTTTTACACACGTGGAGATGTTTGCTCATCAGTTATTGCTTTGAATGTAGCAACGTTTTCACAAATTATCTGTTATTTTCCTTTTTAGATCATCGCGTTAAGGACAAAGAAAGAGATAAGAAAAAAGAGAAGGATAAGGAGTGGAAGAATCACAAATTATTACCCGTGAATGACATTGCTAGAGAGAATGGAGAGTTGATTTCTTCACAGAAAGGTAGGGATGAAATATTAAGTTATTGTTATTATTATAAAAAATTACATAGGTCTCTTGTAAGCCGTTTATTGTATGCAGTGCCTATGTTTTATGGGCCTTGATTTGTCAGATAATGCACAACTGGTATTTGCCCTGTATAAAATTTCTTATGCTCCCTCTTCACTGCAGAGTCAAAGGAGAAGCTCAAAGCCGGCTCAGAGGAAGAGCTCCTGCTGAAGAAACTGAAAAAGAAGAAGAAAAAGAAGCACAAAGAGGGTGAGCGGGAGAAGGAGAGACATAGCCGACCCAAAATGTACCATCGGTCAAGCCAGACAGTGTGTTCAGGTGTGTCTCTGGATCTACCAGACTTCCTTAATAAAATCAACGGGAACAACAGCAACAGCAGCAGCAGCCTCCTCCAAACCACAACTCCACATCAGGACCAGCAAGACTCTCCCCTCACTGCCGCTACCTCCGCCCCCTCCATAGTCAGAGACAGGCTGGGCTTTGGCTCCCCTCTCCAGTGCAGCCCATCACCAGGCTTGGCAGGTCTGGAGTTTGGCCGTCTCATCCACGCCGAGCAGCAAGCCAATGGAGGGGCATCAGTGGTGCACGCCTACAGCGAGCAGCTCTCCTGTCTCTCTCCGGCCGAGATGCAACGTTTCGCCCAGGAGTTTGTGGCCCTGTCATTCAGTGAGGACCAGGCCCAGGCGGCGCGCTACGTGATGGGGATCATCCATGGAGCAGCTTCCTACCTCCCGGACTTCTTGGAGTACTTCTCCTACAAGTTCCCCAATTCCCCAGTGAAAATGGAGGTGCTCGGGAAGAAGGACATAGAGACAACGACCATGATCAACTTCCACTCTCAGGTATTTGGGTTTCTTTTTTTGCACTGTTCAAAGGCTAGGAGTTTTAGAGGACTATTGCAGATTCACTGCTAATACTTTCAAGAACCCATGTGTGCTCTGGAGATGTGACTAACACAACCCCAGCAACCACACTTTCCACCAGCTCATGAAACATTTAGTCCTAAATATGTTTTGTGTCCTGTATTATAGGTTATCACAGTAGTCTCTAGTTTGCTAGTGAGGAATATACATTCAAGCTGAATGTTTGATTTTCATGTTTTAGGCCTCCTAGATACAACCAAAAGAAAGTTTGATTATCTATGAGTAAAAAAAAAAACTAGTTTAGCATACTTGTAGTAGACTGTGGATGTTGTTTAAAGATAAGATAAACTTTATCTCTGTGATGAAATTATGCTTATGATGTTATTGACTTTATTTCCTGGAATGTGTAAGTCAGCTCCTTGGAAACGTACTTTACACCACTGTCTTCAGATTTTTGATTTCTGATTTTTAAGAATTTAAACATCTAACTTTCCTTTTAATGTCCTAACTTTAGCAAAGCAGCAACTGACATAGGTTACATTAGCAATATCTCTACCCAGCTGGTTAAATGGAAGATTGTTATGTTGGTATAAACCAAAAATGATGTAGCCTGTTTTTGATTTTTGATGGTTTGGGATTTTTGCGATTGTTTCTGATTTCTTGTTTTCAGGCAAAAGGAGACAGCTTGATAATGTCATTTTTTTTAAAACAACACTGAACATGTTATCTGGTAGCTAGAAACATGATTGTGCTATTCATAGATCACCAAGGAAAATGTAAAAACCACTTTAAGGTGATCGTTTTTTTTATAAACCACAACGTCGGCATTGATGTGTGCAAAGAACCTCTCATAGTAGAACACGTGTTTGTGCACATAGATCCTTGAGTTATCACATACCTGTAATATTTTTGATTCATATTGTCTTCAGATTTGTGTAGCTTAGCAATAGTGTTTCCCCACAGATGTAACTGTTGAAGGTATAACCTACCTCCAGGTCAGGGCTTATTTGCGCTGGTGTTTACATGATCATATATGTTGTTGCCTAAATGACTAGGGTTATGTCAGCACGTGATAAGTTTGGATGTAACGTGAGTGTTTTGTTTAAAGTTTGTTTTCTTTATTGAGATGGTAGGAAGGCTGAGAGGGTATAGAGTATCACAGATGCATGTAGTTCCAGAGGTAGGAGTTGTAACCAATTTGGTTTAACCAAAACCACAACCAAAAGGATTTCTATGTAACTTTCATAGAAATGTGTGGGTTCAGTTGAGCTATCTGCGGGTTGGGTGTCTGAGCTGTCTCCTGTGGTCCTCTGATACAGGTGAAGCGGACGTATTCTCAGGGTACGTACCGTGCCGGTGCCATGCGGCAGATCAGCCTGGTCGGGGCTGTGGACGAGGAGGTCGGGGACTACTTCCCTGAGTTCATCGGCATGCTAGAAGAGTCTCCCTTTCTGGAGGTTAGTGTATTGCAATTTGCGTACAATGTACATATAGCCACATAGCCAGCGGATGTGTTAACATCTCTCTGATTTCAGGTATATTGGCACATGTCAATTTCTGACTCTTAAGTATGTGACACTCTGTTGGTGCAGCGGACTCTTCCATGGGGAACATTCTCCAGCCTGCGGCTGCAGAGCCCCACTGACAGTGACGATGGCCCCATCATGTGGGTCAGACCTGGAGAGCAGATGATTCCCATGGCAGACATGCCAAAATCGCCCTTCAAAAGGAAAAGGTGGGTTGGTTGAATGGTCACCAGTGGACAGCTTTCCAGCGTCTTCATTTTAATCTTCCAACTTGTTGAAACACAGTCAGCTTTGCTTTAACCTGCACATTCCCTGTACTTATCACATCCTTTAATACACTGCCTGTCTTAAATGCACACTAGGTCCACCAATGAGATAAAGAACCTCCAGTACCTACCGAGATCCAGTGAGCCCAGGGAGATGCTGTTTGAGGACAGGACGAGAGCCCACGCTGACCACATTGGTCAAGGGTTTGAGAGGCAAACCACTGCTGCCGTAGGCGTGCTCAAGGCTGTGCGGTGCGGAGAGGGGTGAGTACATGGTGACAACGATCTGTATCTTTATATACATAAACACACACACACACGCCGGTGTGCATTAAATAGATTTACATAGTGAATGGGACTTTGTGTATCTCCTTACAGCAGTGACACTCCTGCACGGATCACCAAAGACGTTGTGTGTTTCCACGCTGGAGATTTCCCTGATGTAGTCATGAGGCTACAGCTAGACCTCCACGAACCCCCGCTGTCACAGGTAGGTCTTTGTTTGTAGCACACATGGAATCGTCTGTGATTCCGGTAGGCCGCGGTGTTATGCCATTAATGGGGAAATTAACTGGAGGGATGCACCAGTCACGGCGCTTTTAAATTGCCAGTTCCCAGTCGGTGTTAGATATTGACACGTTTTGACTGAACTTTATAGAATTAGACTGGTAGTTTTGGATCTTTGGGGCAGGGGGGGGTTCCAGATATAATCCAGTTTTCTCTGTTAGAGTTCTAACATACATAGAGTTCTAACATCCACATGTTAGAGTTATAACTTGCGATATGTACCACGATAGACACTTCATCAATAGCAATAAGAAAATTGTTAGATAGAATGTTCGCTAGTTTCACTTAAGTGCAAACCGCCAGGAAAGCACATGACGAATACGCAAAGTTCGTTGCATGAACAAACCCCAAGTGGGCTCCCTCCCCGGCTCATAAACAGCCTATCGCGTCCCTCGATAATGGAGCGTGCCACGAGTGACATGCAGACAGCCAATTATTTAACACGTGCATTGTTCAGTTGCACCATTGACGTGTGACACAACAACAGAAACAGCATGGTGTAAAAAAATGAGTGCAGATTGTGAGGAAATGAATAAAGTTGTTAAATTCAAAGTAAGGTGGTTAAATTCAAACCTTTTTCCACTGGTCTTTATTAAAAATAGGTCATTAAAGATGATCAATGATTATTGATATCGACTGAAATTAAATTAAATGATACATTTTTCAGCTATATTGTCCAGTCCTAGGATAAAGGCTGTGGCTTCTGACATGTGGCATTGGCTCTTGGTAACCAGTTTTAGAATTGGAAATTCTCCAGTGGCATATTTCAGCCTGTACTTGCTCAGACATCCGATACCAGTTTCTGCATCGGTGCGTCCTTTGCGCATGGAACTCTTGAATAGAGAATTCTACTTTGATATCTTTTTGCCAGTCTGTCACACTTACTATTGCCAGTTCATAGTCAATAAGGGATTATTGAGATTCCTCTGCTCCTGTCACTCCCTCCACAGTGCGTACAGTGGATTGATGATGCCAAGCTGAACCAGCTGAGGAGGGAGGGGATCCGGTACGCTCGTATCCAACTCTACCACGATGACATCTACTTCATCCCCAGGGGAGTGGTGCACCAGTTCAAAACGGTCTCCGCTGTCTGCAGCCTGGCCTGGCATATCCGCCTCAAACAGTACCACCAAGAGGAGGAGGAGGAAGAGGTGAGAGAAAATGATGATGATGAGGAGGAGGAGAAGTGTACACCTACACAGACGCCACTTCAAATCAAAGAGGAGAAGGAAGATGAGGATGAGGAGTTTGACGGGAGGAACGAGTGGGACACTCCTGCAAAGACACTGCCAAAGCTGGAGGACGAAGAGGGGGAGGAGGAGTCTTCACAAGGGCCGACACAGATCTGCAAAGACGAGGAGCTGGAGAAGGAAACCGAGTCGGGCCAGAAGGTTGAAGTGAAGGGCTCCTCGCCTACAGAGTCTCTACCCTTTATCAAAAGGGAGAGAGATGAAGGTGTACGTACAAACACTCTGATGGAGCCCGTGGCCACAGACGAGGAGGGGGAGGAGGAGGAGGAACAGAAAGAGGAAGGCAAGGGAGGGGGAGCCAGCAGTGCAGGCTACCAGGTGCCACATAAAGGGGATGAAGAGGTTGGAGAGGGAAGTGCACCCTTAAAGACACTTCAGCAAACGAGAAAAGAAAATGATGTGGACGAAGGGAGACAGCAAAAGACGACCCTACAAGGTCACGGTCTGAAAGAGAAAACTAAAGATGGCACGACAGGCACTTATACACCACCGCAAATCAAGAAGGACAAGGAGAAAGGGAAGGGGAAGGACAGAGAGAAAGATGACAAGGAGAAGCGAGGGAGAGAGGAAGGTAAAGAGAGGGAGAAGAAGGAAAAGGATAGGACTAAAGAGAGGGAAAAGGAGAAGAAGGACAGGGGGAAGGACAGGGACAAAGACAAGGAGAGGATGAGAGAGAGGGAGAAAGGGAAGGTGGAGGGCGGCATGTCAACACACCCGTTGCCACAAGTGAGGAAAAAGGAGGAAGAGGACAGGACAAGAGAGGGCAGCAAAGCCCCTCACACTTCCCTGCCCGCGCCGAGGGAGGACAAGGCGCTCCGAGAGTCGGAGGCAGCCTCGAAGACACAGCCTCAAGTCAAGAGAGAAAAAGAGCACGATAAAGACAGAGGCGGCGGCGCGCAGGCGGTGTCTCACGTGCGGCCGGACAGAGAGGAGGCTAAAGAAGCCAGTACGCACAGACACAAGCCGTCACATGGGAAGAAAGAGAAAAGTGGATACAGAGAGGGCAAAGAGGCTAATGCCCCGTCCACGCAGGCATCGCAAACCAAGCTGGGGAGAGAGGATGGGAAGGCAGGCACTCCCAAGCACGCGCACGTTAAAAAAGAAGCCAAGAGGGATAAAGACGTCAACAACAAGGAAGAGAGGAAGAAGTTGAACCCTGTACTGGGCTCGGCTCCGCCAGAACACAAACCACCACGGACACTCATCACCTTTGACCTCTTTAAGCCAATGGACATTCACCAAACGCTGCCCCTTTCCTTCACAGACAGTAGACCTAAGACTCACCATCACGGTGACTCGCGAGGAACTTCCTCTAAGTCTGGATCCGACGGCCGGACACTTGTGCCCTCCAAAGGACCAAAAGTTAAGGACACGATGCAGGTGAAACCTGCGATGCCCATACAGGACACGCGACCACAGCACTCTTTGAAACACCCCCTTAAACCACACACACCCCAAACGCAGAAGGACTTTTTATTATGAATGTCTAGATGTCTAGTCTTCTTTCTACTGTACTTACGCCGAGGCCATGTCAAAATAATTTGAAAACGCATCCTACCTTCCAAGTACGAACTGGTCTTTTTTACTGAGGTTTAAATAGTCCTTTGCTTAGCTTACACCGACAGTCACGTTCGCCGATGTTGTGAACAGGGGAGGGTGTGCTCTCAAAGTATTTTAACAGGGCCTAAGTAAGAATGTAAGCTAAGTAGCTCACTTCACGTTTGTTAGCGAATGTACGTAGGCTCTATATAAAATCTGTTATGTGACCCGTGTGTCAGTGCCTGTGCACTACTTAGCTTCGCTCTTAAAGCACCTATTTTAGGTACTTAACTAACCAATCTGAAAACAACCCCCTAACTCCCTGCTATAGGAATTACCCCCCACATCCATTGTTTGGAACAAGTCAGCAGGTCATTCATGTCCAAATTAAATCCTTTCTTTGCTATATTGCTTTAGTCTATCGGGTTTGTTGTTAAATTAATATTTCAAAATAGGAGCAAGTGGTTGTTTTCAGACTGGACTTTATTTGTTTGACTCACACAGGGCTGTAAATGATACTGTATGTACGGAAACTGTACAATATAGATGTATTAGCACCAATGTGAGAAAATGTATACAGAAATTGCATATATTTTTTGTAAGACGAGTTTTATTTTCCATAGAACTTATTTATATCATTTACTGTCTGTTTTTATTTGAAACCAATGTATGTGAGAATTTTGTTGTAAATACATTTTATTTCCTAAGATAAGACTTGGTAGTGTGATTTATACTCTGATCAGAACCTCTCAATAAATGGTTCAAAATATTAATTTGGTCCCCTCTTCTTGATCAGTGTTCATGTTAATGCATTGAAATGCTGCCAGTGCAATTTAGGTTTCCATTCTTTAGGGTATGTTTTCAACTTTGGATGAATATTGCGAATTAGATGTTTAACAAGATCACAGGGAGAGATTCATTTCAAGTATGTAAACAAAACGATACATGATACAAAAACAGTGCAAGGGATGAGGTCACAAGGTCTGCATTTAGATTCAAATTGTGTCGGCAGCAGGTGGTTTTGTCTTGGGTGAACGTTTAATGAGTTATTGAAAAGATATTGTGATACATTGTCTTTGGCTCAGTCACACAAATGGCCAATGGAATTAACATCACATGTATAAATGTCTTTTACAAGAGGAATTTGTTTACCAATTAATCCAAGTTTGACAGAAACAGTGATACAGGATACAGTTTTATTTTTCACCAGTGATTTCATGAACTCAAACTGCCATCAAATTCCTCAGTGGCACGTGGTGCATGCTGGGCAGATCAGATTACTTCATGTTGTCAATGCAAGGTTCTCCATCAGAAGAGTCAACTGCTTTCTGTTTGAGTTGTAATGGGGATCCCACATTCCATAACCGTGTTACTGTGTGTGAGCTAATCTAAAATGTAATTAACTGCATTGTGGATAAATATATCAATCAGGGATCCTGTGTATGTGGGTGAAAATGTCCCCCACAAGTGCCAGTGATAACCACAATTTTACCTTTATGGAAGAAAACAAGACTAGGGGCGCTTTCCAATACCCATACTACCATACTATTTATTTATGCCAGAAAAAGATTTAGTATGTCTAAATACATAGTATGTCAAATGCAGTATGCCAAAAATACCAGGATGTCCTACTGCATCCAGTCGCATTTTGCAGTATGCAAGCCAGCATGCTTTTCTGTCTATTCTGACCCACAATCCGACTGAGCCACCAAGAGATCACAGAAAGATGACTGCACACTGACAGTGCAATGACAAAAGCAGAAGTATGTCCCAGTTGTATGCGTACGGCATACTTTGAAAGGGCAGCTGCAATACATACTAAAAGTAAAAAGAAAAAGTATGCAATTTTGAAGGCAGCATAGGGCTGGACTGGGTATGGTTAATGTGCGAAATTCTGTCCAAAAGCCTTGTCGCTAGAGGGCTTTTAATTTTTAGTATGCATACTGCATGCAACAGTACATACTTTGCAAGGGCAGCTGCAGTACGTACTAAAAGTAAAAAGAAAAAGTATGCAATTTTGAATGCAGCATAGATGTCAAAACCTAGTATAGGGCTGGACCATGTATGGTCAATGTGCAAAATTGTGTCCAAAAGTCTTGACGCTATAGGGCTTTTAATTTGAAAAGTCAGTCAGTCAGTGAGTGACGGATGGACAGACATTCACTTTTATAGGGCTGGCCCCACTGTTGCAGTCCAGCCAAAATATAGTGCAATTTCCACCACGAGGAAAAGCATCAGCACCAACGGTATTCTGTCAAAATGTGTTCATCTCCAAAGTCATA
>OMKK01017193.1:1424-13314 GCA_900302305.1 Polymixia japonica
GCCAGGTGGGCAGATGCTGCATTGGACTGGGGAAACAAAGGGACAGGGCCAGGGAGGAGGGTGAGTTGGGGCATATGGGAGGGGAGGGCTGAGAGACTGCAGTACAGATTCCATGACTCTATGACATCATCACCGCCATCATCATCATCATCATCATCATCATCAGCAGCAGCAGCATCGCCCTCCCTCCAGGTCAGCTGACCTCTCTGTGGGATGTCTTGTTTGGTCTGCAAATGGTCTGTGTCTGTGTGTGTGTGTGTGTGTGTGTGTGTGTGTGTGTGTGTGTAGAGGGACAGTGCAATACTAATAATACTACTGTCCAGCAGGTCAAACGTTTTAAACATCTGATATGTTAACTAACCTTAACGTATCAGATCAATAATCACATCCCTTTGTTGACACCCCCCACCTCAACCTGGCCCCCTAACACACACACACATACACACAAAATACATTTTGCACCCCAGTGTTTAGATTTATACTGAAAAACACACACACGCACACACACACACCTTGGGATTCCAGGTCTTGGACTTTTTCCTGAGCAGTTTGAGCGCGCTGGTGTACTCAGCCTGTATCCTTCTGGCTGGCACCACAAGGTCCCCGTCAGCCTTTGTCACGACCACCAGGTCAGCCATCTCAATGATGCCCCTCTTGATACCCTGGAGAGAAGCAGGGGGACGTCAAGTTCACAATGCTGTAAATAAATCTCATGTCTAGACGCCTAAGCTGATTGGGGGATCCGTCAACGGACCGACTGACAGAACTATGCTACTTGCTACTATGCATCATTACTGGGGAGAGACTTGCAGGAAGCAAATTATATTTTTACATTTCACCTACACTTCTGTTTTAGCCAAAACAAGTAAAATAAGTGGGTTTATTTGTAAAAGTAATAAAAAAAAACAATAAAGAACAGAAAAAAAAAACAATACAGAAGTTCTAGTTTGGTAGCATGTTTGCATATTGGTTTATGTCTTGGGTAGGCCTGTGTCACCCTAATCTGTATATTAGGGTGTTAGCTATGGGGTACATTGGGTTAGGCGCTTGTGCTTTGTTACAGTTAGATAATGCCATTTGACTAATGCCCAGTGAGGCTTAGTTTGACACAGTGAGATTGGCTGGACAGCTGAGCAGGCCTTGGCATTCAAAGGAAACTGCCAGAACAGGACAGCAGGGCTAGTCGGACTTAGGTAAGCCGAATGTAAATACAACGCAGATATCTGGATGGTGAGCCAGTCTGGGTATCTGCTCTCTGCGTTGGCAAGCGTAGTGTGAAAATGCTTTTGAAACTCAATAAGGTGAAGGTAGGAGTGTTTGCAAGTAGAGGCTAATGGTTAAGGTAGTATTACGAGAAACAGATAGTGGAGCAGCAGGTTTGAGTGTGTTGCGAGCAGGTGAAGAGGAAGCTGGTTCCAGGACACTGGAATCCACTGTTGAGCCTTCTTGAGGTGTTGTGGGCCTAATTCAGCAAACATCGGTGAAGGAAGGTGCCCTGTTGATAACCCCAATAACTTGCCAGAGAATAATGACTAGCTGGGGAATGTTGTCTTATGGTCCTGCAGTGTTATGATATTGTAGCCTGATGTTCTCTATGGTATTCAACTGCAGGGTATCATTCTAATTTCTGAATTAGGCCTCTGTGTGAATGTTCACCTTGGAGTATGGCACAATGGATAGTTACATCATATCCTGTGTATTGGTAAATATTGGTTTACGTGTTTTGCAGAAAGACATGTTAGTTTACATACATTTTAGTTTTGTGTTCTAACCAAGAATGCCTAATAATCTTCTTCCATCCAGATCCATATAGATGAATTGGGCCTAATTTGCCATATTGCTGCTGTCATTCACTGACCTGGAGTTCATCGCCCCCTGCTGGAGGAATCAGTAAAACAAACATGTCCACCATGTCAGCCACTGCAAACTCTGACTGGCCCACACCTGGGAGCAAACACATGATAGACTTTATAGTCACCACTGCCAACAACATGACGCACTAGTAGAAAAGGCCAATATGGCAATGACTGAGTAAATGAGACAAAATCCAGGACTACACAGAATGCTCAAACTGTGTTATTGATGAATCCACCAACCCAGAAAACTGTGAAAATTAGCCTGCAGTTTCAATATAAATTAAGTTCATTTAGCAACACAACTGGAAATATTAGTGTCTTACCAACAGTTTCGACAAGGACTATGTCATATCCAGCCCCCTCACAGAGAACAATGGCCTCGTTGGTGGTTCTGGTGACCCCACCTAGTGTGCCAGATGTAGGGGACGGCCTGATGAAAGCATTCATGTCCCTGGAAAGCTCAGTCATACGCGTTTTATCACCCATTAAAGACCCTAGAACGAGAGAGAGAGATTATTTATATATAAAATATATATAAATAAACACAAACTAAATGATGCACTCCTGCAACAGCAGTAGCATCCTAATTTTGCGCATCAAGTCACAAACGAATCACAATTACTGAATCTAAAAGATGATAGAAACACATTTAATAAGATTTTTTTTTTTACAAAGAAAGAAATATGATAATAATCACAATAAATCCATTATACTTTGCAAAGCATCCTAGATTCATTCTGATGACCATCTATGTCTGGAACACTACCTCCTGTAGTGCAGGAGGAAGGGTCAACAGCCAACACTGACACTTTATGTCCTTGTCCAGTCAACATCTTCCCCACCACCTCTATGAAGGAGGACTTCCCCGCCCCGGGAGGACCAGACAGACCTATGAAATCAGCAAAAAGCTCAAATAAGCAGCAAGAAGTACAAAAATCAGATTTCTTATAAACATAAACATTTACTCATAGACTAGCAATCCAAGTGTTTGAGGTTGATGCATCAGTTGTCAGTGTTAGTTGTCGGACGTCAAACGTACACCGTGTACACACATAACGTGATTGCAATCAATCTGTGGTGTGATGGCCTCATCAAAAAACGCAATTTGTTTTCTATATGAACTGAGTCCAGATACAGACATAGTCAAACTTTCAAAACTCAAGGTCATCTATTCTTTTTAGTTAGAGCTATATTTCAAAATCTAGGAATACATATGGCACGCTGTATGCATGTACCCCTATCCCAAATGGTGATACAGTCAAGAGGGCAATCGAGAGAAATTGTATCTCACTGCTTCTGGTGAGCCACAATTTCTTTGTCATGGTCTCACACATCCAGTTCATAAGTCAAACCCTGGAGCCGTTACAGACCACAGACCTACTCGGAAGGCGACTGGCTTCCCTCCTTTGAGCTTTTCCTGCTCCCTGCTGTGGGAAAGCACCCTTTGTAATAACACCTGGGCCAGTTCCTTCTTCCTAGGGTGCTGGGTCTCCACTAGAGTGATCGACTCAGCCAAAGACGCCCGCTGTCCACGGATCAGACCTTCATACAGTTTATTCAACAGCCTCTTCTCAGGCTCACTCAGGTCCTCTATATGCTGGCTGAGGGCTGCCTCCATACTCACAACCCTTGTGTGCTGCCAGCTGTGCCCAGGGAGGATGCTCTGATAACGGATGCGAGGACTGGTGAACACCCTTTGGTGCAGGCATAGAGTCCTGGGGATTTTGGGTGCTGTGAATATAGTGGGGAGGGAAGTCAAGTGGCAGAGGACGGATATACTGGACCGTCCCATTTTATGGCACAGGTGAGTCACCTAGGAGGAGAAATAGGATTAAACATATTGGATAGTTAAATGTTCAGGTGCAAGACTCAATAGATTCAGAAGGTACACTAGTTGCCATAGATTTTTCTTTCATTAGCCAGGTGAATATTTAATAGTAGTGTATTTTGGTAACATGCAAAATGGAAGATATTTGCAGCAAGTAAACCGACCTGTTAGTTAGATTGCTACCTCTGCTGTCTATCTGCAGAATTCAAACTGCAGTTACAAACCTAGCCATTCACCATTCATAATATGAAGAGCACAAACCTTACCTGACTGCTTAATTCCACCTCTAGATGACAGGCTGTGGCAACACAACACTTTTGCCGGTATTGTGCGACGTCAATCAACTAACTGACAACTAGATCTCAAAGGCCAAAACACATTTTAAAGAACATATCCAGGAATCCTGAGAACATTCACGTTGACCTCCTGATATTGTTTTGTTCACTTCCTCCTTCCTGTGACGTTTGTCCCGCCCCTTTGCCCCACTCTGTTTCGCTGGCAAGTCGTGATTCAGTTGGGTTTTTTTTGTTTTGTTTTTTATATCAAAAACTATAATCTAACTAAATCTAAACTCAAATCTAAGTAATTGTCTGAATTATACGATGGATAAAATGAATCTTCCACTGAAAAAGAAAACCCAATATATCAGGACGACGGTACTTTCCCCACTAGGTGGGAGCAAATATTAATGTTTTCAACGTCGCCTCGTCCTGAAGCACATGGAGGGTCTGTTCCTCAACCAGGTGAGCTTTTTAATTTATAACGTTTGCAGATATTGTAATCAAGGTAAATTGCAGTTAGACTCAGTGGTAATAATGGTATTTGTTTGCTTTTTATGAGGTTTGGGTGGGGGGTGTCTTTTAAAGTTGTGTCATTGAATTTTATAGATCACGGCTTAGACGATTTCATGAATATTATGGTATTTAAATTTATTTTTTCGGTTAGAAATTTAAACCATGTCATGTTTAAATTCCTAAATGTCAACACCTCTTTATTCTTCTCTTTTTAAAGCAGTTCAAAATGATGTTACGAGTCTACATTTGTTTTGTATAACTCTTTTCTAAATAGAGCCACAAAACACTTTGCAAACAATAAAACAATAAAAAATGAAAGCCAATAAGAATGTGAATTAAAATCAATATTGAAAGGTAAATGCAACAGGAATGAAAAATATCAAAACCCTGACCATAAAGTGGTTTGTTGTATATTTTATTAAGTCATTTAAAAGATTATGCTGGTTTTGCTAGCTGTAGCCTCTTAGTCAGTGTTGATCATCTTGATCATCTTGATCATCTTAGGTCTTGAACCGTCTAGAAACCTTTGGGTATTATACTGTAAGCCAGCTCTGTATGTGAAGTGTAGTCAAATAGGCTACATGCCATTTGCATACACACAACCTACTGTATATGTGTGCTCACACACAAACACAACATACACATATACTAAGCTTTTTAGTTTTAGCAGAGCATTCAAGGCTAAAGGACAAAGGCTCTATCACCAATGGTCTTAAACTACACTTGTGGACTTCAGAATAGCCAGCCTGCCCAAAGCTTTCTGGCCTCACCCCATCTCCTTAGGCCTTGAAAGATTTAGATACAGCTGCGTGCATAACCTTTTCTGGGTTTTATTTCATAGTTTTATAATATATACATGAAATCAAATTAGACATTAGACACAATACACTATCTGCATTGTATATGCACACAAACTCAGACATGCCATTTAGTAGATGTTTTCGATGTTTGCGCAGTATTAGTTCCAAGCTCTACCCACTGAGTAGAGCTCAATGCTCATGACCACCTACTTACAGGTGAAACTGAACTGAACTGACAGAGAACGAAATACACACACATATTCACACACACACACACACATATTCACACACACAAACACACTCACATATATTTAGCGTGTGCTAAGTGTTAATCAAAAAAGACAGAGAGAGACTGCAAGTAATGAAACAAATTTATTGAATCTTCCAGTAGAGACTTGATATTCATGGAATAAAACTGCTTTTCTGGGAGTTCTACTGAGCAAAACAGAACAAAAACAAAACAAAGAGGCAATCTGTGAAAGTGCAGACAAATGAAACAACAGAAAACATGTTCAAAAATACAAAAAGAATATAAAGAATATAACAGTTTAATAGCAAAAAGGATTGCTCAAAGCATAAAAGAAATGAAAGGCAAAAATCTGCATTGTATAAAAAAAAAAGTCTTATCAGGACCATCAGTAACTGATACCTTTTTTCAGTCAACAATTTAACATTTTGTATGCTCAGGCAAAAACATTTTTTTTTCCCCCCAACAGTCATTTCGCAAGTTTTGCTGAGTCAGTGTAATAAGAGAATGAAGCAGAGCCAATGAAATATCTATATCCTCAATGTGACTCTGTATTTGACAAATGTTATTTTGCTGTAGCGTATACAGCAAGGGACAAACTAAACTGCACTTGCATTTGCCTCTGCTCAGTGTCATTTTCAGCTACCAGCCTTAAATGTGTAACACTACACTAACCAAACTACGCTTTGCAAAACCAGACTGCACAGCACGTACTCTAATGGTGAATATATCTAAACACTAATCTTTTTTCTTAAAATTCAGTTGAACAAGAGTGTAACACAAGATGAGCAATATTTAAACATTAGTATTTTTCTCATATGCCCTTCTAGTGCCATGCCCCACACTAAACCCCACCCTAAAACCCCAAACATTCCCTAGTTTTGCCCTCCTGTTATTTTTCAACATGGGATATCATATTAAATTCAGACGTTTACTTGTTGCTTCAATTTATTTAGCAAAAACCTAAACAAAACTCGGTGAGACGTTTAAGCATACTGATCTCAGTGTCCCGATATGATGACAGAAACATCTCCACATTTATGTGATTTCTTTTCCACCATACTGGTCATCCTCCTGCTAATTCTGTATACATCTTAAGTACATTTCATGCCAACTCCATTGCAGTCAGGCAGCAGGACAGCAGGTGTAGTCAGATCTAGCAGGCGACTGCAATTTAGGTGACCTGGAATGTCCCATAATTATTGTAACTACATATGTATATCTGAATTTCCAATGGAATATTGAGGTGCAAACTAGGTATGGGAGGGAATAATATACCAATGAAGAAGAGAGACTGCGGGAGCAAGTTCAGGGAGGATACTTGCGTCACAATGAGTGTGATGGTCTAATTATTACAGTTGGTCACAAAGATCAAGTATCTTCCAGTTGCATCATGCTTACTTTGCTTACCCCTCTCCCAGTCTGCAAATGTGCCCAATTCAGACATCCTTCAAGTAGAGTACAAACCAACCCACTCAACAACCCGCCCACCCCTGCTGGCCCTAGATCACTATGTGTCTCAGTCAACATTTCTTGAAAAAAGCATGTTGTCTAAACCACATACCAGTTTAGGACCAGTTACCCCCTATTTTTGCTACTTGAACCAAAATGCTGGGGTATGGACAGCCACGAGGCTGAGGACAGTTTAGTCTAGGATACGGATGAGATCGGGTTGTGGGGGGAGCCCATCTGGGTTAGCACCTTGTCCAGCCATTGCAGAGGGCCATGCAGATGAATCTCAATCCAGCAAGGTGTGCTGGTCACATCCTGGCGGTGGTACTCTGCACCCCACCCCTGGAACACACATCGACAAAACAAAGACTTATAAACCATGGTATAGTTCATGTTTCTGAACACAATCGAATTTCCATCCTCTCCATCTGCGAGATTCATTCGTTCGTTCGGTCGGGTTACCTTGACGAAGCTCATGCGGATGGTGCACATCTTGGTGAGCTCATAGACGGCCTCAAAGCCGTGGTTGACAGACTGGGCCAGCAACTCGGCAAACTCCTGGTTGTTGAAGATCTTCAGGCTGCAGCCACTCGGGATCTTACACACGGTTGTGGGATGGAAGCCGTGGTGGTAGTTACAGTTACGGCTCTGGACGAAGATACTGCTGTCACTCAGGCACTCTGCATACACCTCCCCGCCTACATAATAGAGATGGACACCTGGGAGGATAATGGAGAACATTTACACATGTGTCATCTGAGGTAGCGTATGCGCTCTCCAGTGAAGGTGGTAGCGTTTCGCCACATCCTGCTTCCTGTCTTGTTGTTCTAACACGTTTGTTACCCTTACACCCTGATGACGAAACCTAATGACCATCCATCCGTGTAGTAAAGCTAAAATCAACAGACTAAAATGGTGACTCGATTTGTTGTTATTGTTCCGTACTGCCCCTAATCCCAATCCCCAACATCTATTGACAACATGCATTGATCTGTCTTAATTTGCGGACAGTCGGCGCAGTGTCGCCGACGGACTTCGCATACTGCACCTTTGCCAATGTGTCGCCGGGTGTTTTCAATGGTGGAGTTGCGGTTGACGTTTGAGAGCAGGCCGAGGCAGAATCGGTTGCGGTTGTTGGAGGGGTCTGTGAAGCCATCGACAAGCACGCTGGTGGAGGAAGCCTGGAACGCCTCACCCACGCGGTTGTTGAGCTCGTAGTAAACGATGGAACACCAGTGTTTAGGTTCCTCATAGGCCACGGGCTGCACATCTGCGCAGGACATGCATCAACAGGTTACATGACGAGATAAGCGCAATGCAGCTCTCTAACACTGACACACTGACACATACACTCGTGCATAAACACACTTAATGCTGTTCTGAATTTTTTTTTTTAAACCAACTGTACAAGTCAAAGATAAGGTTTGAGCAGGCCTCAGTGTCTACTGAGACTCAGCGGTAGATCTTATTCCTCCACAACAAGCTTTGCCAAAACTTCCCCTGTAACCCATAAAAGTGAGTTGAATAAACATAGGACCCAGTGGCTACATTTGTATACATTTGCCCCAACCAAAATCAATGCACACCAATCTGAAGGCCAACTCCTGCAGATTGCTTGTGGTCTGTGTGCCAGTCTTTATTGAGCAGGCGGCTAGTCAGTAGAAGACGCTTGGCCCATGCTCTCTGTGCCTGGTATCTTGGGTGAACTACTGCCAGCTGGCCTCACCCTCTCCAAGGGAGGAATAAATTGTGTTTATCTAAGTGCATACTTCTCCCAAACTTCCTCTGTAGCGTGGCACTGGCTAGCAGGTGTGTTTTGTCTGCCCAGTTCCCAGAATTGGCCTACAATGGAAACCTGCTCCCCTGTACAGGATGCAGCTTGTGGAAAATAACTGAAAAACTCCCCAAACTCCCACTTGTAGCACACAGGTCAACAGCTCTTCCCGCCACCGCTGTCACTGTGCGTGGGCGGGACGGCGTTGCAATCTCTTGACCTTGAATGCGCAAACTGAATGACGAAAACATAGCGAGCGGTCACTCAGGTGTGGGCACAAAGTGTCGAAAACATCTGCGAGTCCAGCTACATGTGCCAAAGTAATGTGAGCCTAAAAGAATGGAAAATAGCATTTGTGTGTGGTGGTGGTGGGGAAGGGTAGGGCCTAGAGCTGCCCACATCTTGCTATTTTTCGGAACAATGCTTGGCTCAAACGGGTCTGTGTGAGCCAGAGGGCAGGGAACTGCTCTGATTTACTATTGCATGTAGTTCTACTGGTCTACTCCTTGGACTGTATATTCACCCTGTATAAACCAACCAGGCCCCTCCCAGTTTGGAGACATCAATTGCTATTGAAATAGGCTTTGTCACAGGAGATGTCACAGGACACAGGACATACAATTTGTAATAATATGTAATAATAAGGTTTTGTTTTATTTGAGTGGTCATTGAACCCTGTCATTCTTTGCCCTACAATAGAAACAAAGACTACAAATCCATGTCTTTATGAATGCACTGTTCAGAAGTGTGAGGTGAACACAATAAAGGCTAAACCACAAGGCAAAGATAGCAGCAATTATGGCACATTTCAGATCTAGAAGTTGGAGGTAATTAGTGGAGCTGATCGTTAACAAGGTTCAAGTCATTACCACCAGTAGAGATGACATAAGCCCCAGGTTTTACAGGCCTCATAAAAACAGTTCTGAGACCTGTCTTAATTAGTTGAGGCTTTGACATTCCCCTGGGGTTGCACACATAGACAGTGCCTTACTAATGGGTGTGTGTGCATCAGTTGTTATTGCCATGGTTACCTGGCCTGTTGTTACTCTCGATGGGCAGGGGCGGGGCCATGAGGTTGGTGTCCATTGGCTGGGGGCAATCCTGAGTCATTTGCTCCTCTGGGGGCATGTAGGCTGGAGGGGGTGTCTCTGCATTAGGAGAAGACAGATGAAAGAGAGGAGTTATGGCGTTGGGCTATGGAAGGAACAGAAGGAGTTCAGGCCCAATTTGCTATGGCATCCAACCTGGCATCTGGAACGGGCTGCCGGGGTCGGAGCTCGTCGGTGAATGAGGGAAGGTGGCGCTGCTGCCACTTCCAGGCGAGTTTGGATAACTGTTGCCCGGCGAATGAGGGAAGGGCATTGTGTTGGCCTGGGCAAAGGATTCTGGGAAGGTGGCGTTCTGGGGCATGTGTGGCTCATTCTGCTGCAGTGGATTGCGGAAGCGCGGCAACATTGTGTGCTTGGCGTTGAACTCGCTGTTCCTAGGTACCAACACAGGGGGCAGCACTGAGGAGAGAGGAAAGGACAAACTGGTTATCAGAGCAATAGTCTAGTAAAGTAGTAAAGTTCAAAGATCATCAAATTCAGTCAAATTAATTTGTACTCCACCAGGTCAAAAAGGCAAACAATACTTTGTTAATGTGATAGCGCAGCTTTTAAAATGTATACACCAAGTGCTATTAAACGTTCATGGAAGTGTATCAAGTTGGGCTGTTAACGCGTTAACGCGTGCGATTAATGCAAAATGATTAACACCTGAAAACAAAATAACGGCGTTAATTATGATGACATAACGTCAGCGTACACACTACATGCATGGAGCGAACAGAGATGGAAAAGAGTTGTAGACGGGAAGTGCTAGTTCAAAAAGTGGAAAACCAGGGATGTCATTTGAATTGCATCTGGTGACATCCCTCTGTCTCTGTCTCTCTCCCCGTCTTTCTCTCTATCTCTCTCTCACACACACACTTTGCAAAGATTAATGTCCCTCAACCTGCCCATTTTAATTTTTCTACTTTTCTTGTTCCTATTAAGCAGAATTGCTTATCAGATCATTTCTTGATATAGGTTTTGTTAATATTTCTGACATTTGTGATGGTCTTGATGGTTTTGATTGAAATTTGAAATTGTCCCAATTTTGATTGCAGTTCATGAGAGTGTTGCAATTGAAAACATGCTATATTTATTGTATTTAATTTAATATGCTCTCTTTGTGTTTTTTTTCTGCATTAATTTGGTTTAAGTTTTAATATCCTTGATTTTAATAGTACAAAATGCGATTAATCATGATTAATCACAGCAAATCATGTTATTAATTAGTTGTTTTTTTTAATCGTTTGACAGCCCTAGTATCAAGCATTTCTCTCCCCTCTGATGTAATGTTTGACCCATAGGCGACGATCGCTTGGGTGGGGTTAGCTCCCTCTTTGTGTCAGTAAGCTCCCTGTGTCTAGTTAACACTGTTCACTCCAGCACATATGCACGGACATATACACACACACACACACGTGCACAGGCACACACACACACACACACACACACACGCACATGCACACACAATCAGGATTGAGTTCTTTAATTACAGCATAATAAAGGAATCTCTCCCCATCTTGATCCCCCTTACTATCTGGCTGTATCTATCATTCTACTGGCTGGGTGCAGATATCCCTGCATTTTTGAAATGTCAGCTTCCAGCCTGTTGGTTTTAGCCAGAAGTATTTGGCCCTGACTCCCAGACATTCAGCTCTGAAAAAACATCTCTGCGTGAGCATTTCTGGAGGAATTCATCACATGGGGCAAATATCCCGGCTTATACGCATGTGAGAGCCATTCACGTATGAGAGATAAAACCCACAACGACATGCTCCGCTTGTGTCTATAAATACCTGTGAGGACGAATTTAGTTTGTGCTGAAATGTTAAACTAGCTCCAGCGTAATCGCAGGTAGCTCATGTAAGCGGCTACTAGCGAGTTTCTTTAAAGGTTATAAACTCTACAAAAGCGGCCCGTCAGCTCTGTTGTTTGGTAGTATGGGAAAGGGCTGACAGGATATGTGTGTGTGTGTGTGTGTGGGAGTGTCGGGGGTATAGAGGAGGGGGGTTCGGTGTGGACAGACAGGTGTTCTGGGGTGGGATCAC
>OMKK01017193.1:13784-25175 GCA_900302305.1 Polymixia japonica
CCACAGAAACACACACACACTCTCTCTCTCTCTCTCTCTCTCTCCTCAGCTTCACACAACAAATTTGCTCATCAACATAAATATACGCACACACACACACACACACACACACACACACACACACACACACACACACACAGACAGACAGACACACAAGCTCAGCCCCTTTCTCTAGCACCATGCAGACAGCTGTTTCTATCTGGTCAGCTGACCCTTATTTTCTGCTTAGCAGATAGGCAAAAGAGTGCATTTGATTTGCCCTGCCTCTCCCCTTGCAAAGTAACCTAATATCTCTGGTCCCTAACACCATCTCTCTTCCTCACTCTCTCTCTCCCTCCACTCTCCCTCTCTATCTCTCAAAAAGCAATATACACTGATAAATACACGCACAGCTGAGATATCTCCACCCTATTGCGTATCTGGTGGTTTTGGTTCTCAGTTCAAACAGATAAACCCCTGGCTGACGAAGAGAAGGATATGAAAAATGAAAGAGAACATCTGCACACGACATTACCAGAGTCGAAAAGACACGAGCTTCAAGGTTAAGCTTTGAAACCGGTCCTTGAATTAGTCGCTACGCATTTTGTTCAGGGGAATTCCGCTTCAACAATTTCAACAAAAAATGTACAGCTTTACAAATTAGTCGTTATTTCATATATTCAGGATCATGTCGTCCCTCACCTGGACTGTCCACTCTTTTGTAGTGGTAGGGGTTGATGCACACATCCTTCTGTTTGGATCCGAAGGGGTACTCGCAACACTCCAGGGCCTTCAGCTCGTGGTGAGACTGCAGGTCAGGCCAGCGCCACACCCGACAGTAGATGACGTGGGGCAGGCCTTTCCTGTGGGACACCTGCAGCCGTCCGTCCAGGGAACGAGGGATGGTCACGCAGTTACTGGGTTGGCCCGGGCAGCTCAGAGCCCTCTCCAGTTCCTCCATCGCGCCCTTCTTCTTTTTCAGTTTCTTAACCAGAGCGTCGACGGCTTTTTCGGCCCATTTCTCCTCCTCGTCGCCCTGCTTCCAACCCAGGAGCCGTTTGACGGCCGGGCTGGTGAAGGAGAAGAGCGAGGTGACGTTCATGTTGGGGCTGGCCTCCCTCCTCTCCTCTCTTTTTTCTCTGGCAGGTTTTCAAAAGGTGAGCGACTAAACGAAACTTGAGTTGCGGGGAGATTAGTCCGGTTTCAGAAGGAAAAGTGCTAAAGTGTGGTGCCCCGTCGGTTGATCCTCGGTATCCAAGGCTTCAGATGAGGTTCTCCCTAAAGCCACCTAGCAGAAGAAAGGGAGTACGTTAGAACCCAACAGCAAGAGACAAATAAAAATATCTTACAACCCAATTTGAAAACACCCGTGTGCACAGTTCACAGTGATGACTCCTGCCTCCTCAGTCCAATTTCTAGTACAGTTCCAACAGATATAGTGGACGCTCGGCTCTGCCGTTTGCTTCATTAGCGCTGATGTCTCATCAGAATGCTGATCTACTGACAGAACTATCCAGAACATGGCGGGTGAGGGTCAACAATGATGTCACTCTGTTATGGCTTCTGGGAATCGGCAGCGGCAAGGAGTCACCCCCCATGTAAGCGTTCTCTAGATAGCTTCCTGTCCGTATGGCTTGACACATTACCACCACTCTCTAATGTCACTTCGAGTAAAGACTTAACATACCAACCCCATAGGAAGGACTGCCTAAATTAAATGTTGAACACCTGTTTCACCTGGTAGGAATTTTGTCTCATGAGCAGCTAAAACAAGTGCCGGAGATCAGGAAAAGACTGATTATAACAAACATAAATACCCCAAACTCTGCCTCACTATCCTTTTCACCTTCCATTTTCCAGCTAGATTTCAGCTCAAATTTCGAACTCTATCTGTGTGTCGTTGGAGAAAGGATTAGACTAGATGAGCGATTTAAAAAAAAAACAAAAAAAAACAACGTTTTAAATGTCTTTTCAAGGGTGAAGAACTTCAGCGAGTGGACTGTTTGACGGGAACGTTGCATAAAGCACCAGTACCACCAAAAACACCGGCTGGAGCCGGAATCTGACAGCGTCTGAGACAATAAAAAAGGAAGTGCATGTGGCCCTCAGGATAAATGTGCCCATTCACCGGGGGTCCCGCAGGACCCATTCACCAGCCAAGAGGTGCATGCGTTCTCGGTTTTAAGAGGGGAAACAAGAGGGTATTACCCTCTCACAGTTCCACCTCCTTTTCAAGTTACTCTGTATGCAATTAAGAAGAGAAAGGCTTAGTTGCGGCTGAGGTTTGACCGTGTACATGTGCGCTCACGCCTGGATGCACACACAGCTAAAAAAAAAAAACACTAAATAGTCAAAAGATACTTCTTTTTTTATTGCGACCGACTCGGCGTGAGGATGCAGCCCTCGCAGACAGTAAATACGGCAGTATATTGGATTTCCTACGAGCAGGAACAAAAACATCATTAAGTATCTGCTTGGCTCGCTCTATAGTTATTCTTGGCCCTTCAGATTATAGGATGAACAGCCTTTTTTTATCATTGTCAGCTACTGTATTTGTAGGCTAAATCACGCTGACAAACAGGCAGAGAAGTTTGATGAGAACAGGTGCTGTTTACAACACGGTGTGTGTGTGTGTATGTGTGTGTCTGTGTGTGTGTTTGTGTGTTGTGGAGACATTGGAGGCCTACTATTGCCAACCACACTGACAGGAAAGCTGCAAGTTGTACCTATATTTAGCCTAGCTGCTCGAATCACATTGGCTAATCTAAAAAGTGAGGGCTCATTCCCCATGAGGGTGGGCTAGGGTGTGTCTGTGTATATATGTGTGTGTGTGTGTAAGAGAGAGAGAGAGATACTGACAGAGCTACAGAGGGAGTGCGTATGCACAACTGATGGAAAGAGAAAGACACATCAAGGGGAATATCTTTGAGCGCAGATATGCTTTGTGTCTCGGCCCTCCTACTGGAACCACCTTGGTGTGTGATGTCCCATGTGCCGCGATTATGGCGACAGGAAACAAGTGTGTATTTATTTCTTTTTCCCTGCCCCCCCCTGCACACATACACATACACACACACACACACACACACACACACACATCTGTAGCTCTCTCTCCCCTTCGTGCTGGAGATGTGGAGGATGGGCCTGGGCGTGGTCTCTGTTCCCGCCAGTTCAGGCATAGTTGGATTTCTGTGATGTCTGTTTCCCTTAACTATGATGAACTAGTATTCTTATTACTGGAGTTGGGCATTATCCCTCTAATCACCATTCATCAATTAACTCATTTTTGAAACGGTTATGTGCTAATTGAATTAAGGATTTCTAGAGTACTACTTGGACAGCTGATGTATGACAGTCTAGGACAGTCTGCATGCATGGTGGCCATATCACAGTCCCTGATTCAAAAGTAACAGAGCAAATCTTCATATAGGGCAATTAGATGTATATTGTAACCGAGCATGCGGCATGACTATACAGCATACATCAGAGAGCTATAATAACAACAGTCAGGGTTCAGTGGGAGCTAAAACCCAGAGAGCTGTGTGTACCTCTTTACCTGTTTCACAACCCAGACGTAAAGCTGTCTATCTAGCCTGACACACGGTCCAACCACAGTCCTGCTTCGACGGCCACTCGGTGACAGCCAGTCCTATCGGCACATGTTCAAGACCAGCTGCAGAGAAGGAAAAACCTTTAATTCAATTCAGATGGAGAATTCCAGGAAAGTATGTACTGGAACATCTGGAGCAGACTTCACAATTCTCTACTGTCATCCTGATGCAGCTGTAGACCATATCTCCTGGGTATTTCCAAACTTGATGATTTGTAATATCGGACCGCGCGCTTACTTTGAGGAGCTGGGATGGTTTTGTGTTGATGGTTCTTTGAACAATGCTAGTTTAGAGTTGTCTGTGAGGCAGTCAAAATATAATGGCGCCATGGTGCGTCCTTGTCTATACCTATGTATAGACTGAGATGTTTATGTGGTGCAGACAAGAGCCTTTTGTACAACAATTTTCCAACCTATTTCCTAAAACTTCCTACTGGCATAAGATTGATGTGTGCATTCACATCGAGGTGTCAGTATCCAAAACTCTATCTAACAGATAGATTTATCTAACAGATCTAATCAAACAAAAACAAAACAAAACAAAAACTTCTTTGCCCACACTAGAGATCACTAGAGATATTGGTAAACTCTCATAATAGGCCTGTATCACTTTTCCATTAGAAAAATAGATCATGAGTCAAACGTTACTCATTAATTGATCTTAGCAATAATCCTCTTTACTGATTAGATGACCACATGAGCTAAATATACCAACATCCTTTCCATGCATCAAACATCTTTATGCAGTGATCAGCCTCTTTGCTTGTCCCATCTCTCTCGAGACTCTTAGTCACAATGTGTCAGAAAGCGTTACATAAATGCCTGCAGTGGGTTGGCTCACTGTTACCTACCCTATAAAAGCTAAAAGACAAACCATAATTTACACAAGAGCTCCACAAAAACCACTCTGGCCATGCCTGAAGCCGAGCCTTGCAATACTCTCACCATCATGTTAGGGTTAGCCAGTTAGCCGGCGTTAGCCCAGTTGGACGGAGGCTGAGGCTAATGGGGGCAGAGTGGGATCACGCGACATTGACAGGCGGAGACTTTGACCCACCTGGAGCGAGCTGTTAGCCACTACGCTAGCCCTGTGGATCATTTTGCACTGCTCCAGTGTCTGTTAATCAATTTAGGACTGGGCTGTGTAGGATGAGGAGGCAGTAATGATGCTCTCTGGACCCTCCCCAGGGACAGAGCATTATAAAGAAGCTACATTATTTATCAGCAGGGCCCTGGATGGGGCCTCCATTAGCCCTCGCTCAATGGAGTCATTGGCTATAAACAGAGGAGTGGAGGCAGAGTGAGGGTGATAGATAAAGAGAGAGAAGAGGAAGAGGCAGAGGGGGGAATGATGCAGAGCGAGAGAGAGAGAGAGAGAGAGAGAGAGAAGAGAGTGATGGCAAAGCCCAAGATTTAAGGCAGACTGTGTGTGTGTGTGTGTGTGTGTGTGCCATAACTCACACACACACACACTTGCGGGCACACAATCACACACACATACACACACACACAATTGCAGGCACACAATCACACACACACACACACACACACACACACACACACACACACACATTGAAGTCTTAATATTAACTAAGCACTAAGCAAGAGTTTTCTGGAGCCATTTGGTAAATACTGACACTGTAAGTATGGAATATGTATGTGCTTTTTTTCACATTTGCAATCACTGCAACGTAATAATGGCCCCTAGGGCATGACAGCTATTTTTCCTTTTAAGGAATAAAAATAGCATTTTCATTTGATGCGAGTCTTTAAATGCATGGATGAATATGAGCAGTAATCAGCTAAAAACAACCAAAGCAAACAAAAACACTTTTTAGCACAACCGCCCAAGTCCCCAACCTCAGGCTCATACAGTAGTCTGAACAGGGCTTGAAATAAACACAGTCAGACCTGAGGGGTTGCCCTCCATGACTAGACATGGCATTGACCCGGGAGGCCCCTTAAACCCTACAGGGGTCACTTTTCCCTTCCAACATGCCACTTTTTAAGGCACTGACCTAGCAAAGATTAAGTTTGTGTCTGAGGTAGTCCATGAGTAAATTATCCTAGCTTTCAAACCACTCAGAGCATGAACATGGCAGGCTGCTAGACTGGAACCTCAATCTCCTCGTGTACAAGCCGTGGCAGAGAGAACACACGAAAACCTGTTACAAACAAGTTGTGGTCAGTAATGTCCAACCACTAAGGGTGCAAGCAATAACTCTGAAGGGACTCAAGATGCTGAACTGGGATCAGATGCTGTATGTACCAGACACACCACTCCACACATATGACCACAGACATAACTACCCAACACATGGGGTTTCGAATAGCTATTCCAACCATGCCTGGCACTCAGTGTTGGGTTCATGTTGTGTTAAGGGTGGACACCTCACCCCAACACATGGCAGGCTGGGGTGTCTGGGCCCATACGAACAGACAGAAGGGCTCTCTGAGGCTGACATGGGCTCAGTACTGTTGTGACCGACTATTTGGGAACAGAGGAATGTTGCTAACCTATATTTACATCTTACATTTGAGAGCTTTATGCTGTTGTGTGATATACTGTTGTAAGATAACTTTAGACAATATTGTTTTTTACCAACACTGTTGTGATAACATTGTTGTAACTCTATCTCCAACTTCAATTTTTACACTGGACTTGAAAGAGTGCTGTTTTTTTACTAAAAGGTAAACAAAAGGTGATGGAAAGAAGTTCATAATTTTCGCTCCATCCATCTTTTTGTACGTATTTTAATCATCAGAACATTATAGAGATACAATTAAAGGAAACATACATGTCCGTTTTATATATTTAAAAGCTTTATGTTTAAGCCAAACTCACCATATTAATTCAGTCCCATTTAAATATTTGTTTATTTTTCAAATAGAATTTGAAGCTGTATATATTGAGAATACAGAATGGTAAAACAATTGAAGTAAATCATGGACAAGGACAAATTCCCGTCCTTTGGGTAATCTGATATGTCATCTTCAATAATGTCAGGAGATCTAGCCTTAGCTGCTGTGGGTCTCCTTTTGCTTGTCTCTCCTTCTCTCTCACACACACAAGCACAAAAATACACACACTAAATCATAAAATCAGTGACAAAACTGTAGGTCTGCATAAAACCTAATGCATGCATCATGAAGAGCACCAATGCAGACGATAGCCTCAGTAAATTTGCATCAGCCATAAACAAGATTATCTGCCACTATAAAGATGACATGTTGGTATCAAGATGGCATGTGGATGTTGGTAACCAATATGGAGTAGCATACTATATATAATCTTCCATATCAAAACAACTAGCATTCAAATTAAATGTGCATGTCAATGTGTATGTCAACGAACAATCAATCATGTTATCTACTGTATTAAACAAAAACAACACCCCTCAATCTACACAATAATTATAATAATAAATGCACAGTATGTAAAGTAGGGCTAGGTTAATAAAGATAATATACCATCATTAAAAAGGTGTTGAATAATATGAGGGTTTATAATCATAAAGGCAAACTGCATGCAGGTTTAAATGTACACCATGTGCGCAAAATTCACCTTTCTGCAGCATATGATAACACATCACAAACAACAAACATCTAAACGAAATACAACGATCTCACTGATCAATATTTGACCACATTTGGAACTCTTGAGTGGCCAATTTGATAGACAGCGAAAAGTTTAAAGCTGTCCCCCAAATGATACATTGCTGAGTTGAATCTCTTACATATTTCTTTCCACTAATAAAAGTCATGCACATTATTACGGGTGGGGGTGGCGAATACAAACAGAAAACTGCTTCTGTTTCAGATAGATAACCCTTTGCCGACGAAAACAAAAGTTTACAGTACCTTTTTGTGCCGCCTTAAGGCTCGCCTCCTCTGCTTTCATACAGCTGCCCTTCTTGGGTCTATTCGCGCTGGCGTCAGTGAGTCGCGGGGCCGTCGCACCCTCCGCCTGAGCGCCAGTATCACGCCGCGGGATACAGTTTGGGGCGGTCCGAGAATAACAAGACCTACTTTTACACATCTAACATTTTCATGCACCGAGGAGCGGATTATGTAACTATGAAACAATGCATTCTTTTCGTGAGGTTTAAGAGGCTCGCCAGCGAAGACACTTGTTTCTTTGCTTGACGAGTTTATTTACGATTTGAGGATTGTATCCTAACCAAATCACTTGGGTGATACATTTAGAAAAAAAACAAATTATTCAGGTTTTATTGGTAGACTGAAACGCAACTTGGGACACACATTTATCATACATATTATGTCTTTGTTTGCTTGTTTGTTTGTTTGTTTCTCAAGTATAATTTCACCCTATTGTCTGGTTTAGGCCGTAATCCGTTAGTCCACCGGGCCAGTAATCTCTTGCAGTAGATATAACTGACAGACAGATAACTGTTGTTGGCTGTGCTATATCTGATGGTGAACTCCTGAACTGCACTGTGTTAAGTCTGCCTCTCAGTTCCCCTTGCTTTGATTGTGATATGATAAGCGCTATTTATGTTGTCAAGAGAACAAAAGTGTCTAAGAGAAGAGTAAGCACAGGAGCATGCTCACACATGCCATCATCTCAAACTCTCACCTCAAGACAATGTCTTTATTCACACCGTGTACTTGAGCTAAGGGGAAGATAACACAGACATCTGCATGGAGTAAGCTACCACGGCATAATTTGGCAGTGTCAAGAGTAAAACTTCAACAATTCATCAAACAATCTTATTAATGTTGCATGCTAATGCATGAAAATAGACTTCTAGTGAAACAGCAGAGGGGAGCAACACAAAGTGAAATTTCCTCTACTCAAATGTGAGAACCAGATCAGTCCTACTTTAAAGGCTTATGTGCTTGAGAAATGTTATGATTGGCAATTAAGTATCATTCAGAATATACTATGATGCAACAGCCAAATAGTTATGCCTTGCCAAAACAGTGGTGAATAGGCCACATTTAGCACAATGAAGACTCTTGACATAGCTCTGATTCCAGAAGGAACGGCCGCAACACCTAATTAACACCGACAAAGGGGTTTAAAGGAAAAAACATGAACTCTTATTAGAAAGCTTTCTCGAACACGACGCAAAAATTCAAAACAAAAACAAAAACCGTTTTTTTTTCTCCAGTAACGCGGAGTTAATTAGCCAAGTTCAACGGTGCGGTCGAGTTGAAAAGAAAGCGGCGGTAAGCAGCAAAACTGCGAGCGGGACTAGATTATCCTGAAGATAGAGGCTCTTTAGCGGCGGAGGAGGAAAAACCACCGAAAGTGGAAGCTACTAGCGCGGGTTACGTCACGAGGCTGGCGACAGAATGTCTGAGCGAGGCGAGAGCGAGCTGCACGTGAATGTGAAATCTGGGAAAACAGTGCGATTCGCGAGGCTCGAGGAGAAGCAGAGTGGGGAGAAGCTCCACGGACACAGATTACACAGATTACACTTTGAGATTGTCAGCAAATGTGATTATTGCGGCTGTTTTGGAGGGAGAGTGTCAAGTCTGTCTTGTCCGTATTGGTCTTAACTGTACGTTGACAGTGGATTTTTTTTGTCCCGAATTTGTTTGCGAAGGAAGCAAGACACAATGCAAATGTTTGCGTTTGTGATCTGACCAAGATTAAGCAATTGGAAGTGTTGCGCCAAACCAATTAATCAGTGCAGTCTTTGGTCTTTTCATTTTATTGTGTAGTCAGTGGAAAATAAGAACGAAATATTTCATCTGAGGGTGCTTATTGTGCTTACCATTGTCTTTTGACTTTATTGTATAATTTTGTTGATTTTTTTTAAAAGGAGTATTTTATAAGACTGAAAGCACATAACAGGACATAGTCCATGCTTGACAGACTAGTTTCTGTTGATCCCAACTGACTCTCGCTCACAATAGTATCTGTATGAGACTTGATATTTTAAAATGTCCATGAAACCCAATACTGTATCTGCCATAACTCGTTTTGATTATTCTCACTGAAAGTTCAATATTACAGTTGGTAGGCTAATAATAACAATTTTAAGAGTAAAGGGGAAAATATGCATTCATACATAGGCTGTCCTGCTGTCCTGGAAAGGCAAAGAGCGGTTGTTGTCACTGTGCATGCTTAGACTAACCATGCTTTGTAGTAGTAGGGGCTGAATGAGGATGCAGTTAGATGACAAGTTCCATTGTTAAGCCATCACACAGCAGGATAGCAGCCACTGATGGAGAAGAGAAAAGGCCAGTGGAGAGGTCAGCTCCTTCCCATCTCCCCACTCTCTGACACAGTCCCATGTGCAGTACGTCACTTCATGCGTGACTGAGAGAGGAGCCAACCCCAGGTCACCTGGGGCTGAGAGACTTGGAGCAAGCAACCCACAAGTCCAAAGCTTGCAGAGCTATGGGTTAGCCTGGGGAGAAGTCTCCTAGGCTCTAAGAAAAGTTCGTCATGTCAGTGCGATTTCCAAATCTGTTATATATAAAGTGTGTCCATACCAGCATTGTAGCCAGGAGATTTTTTTGCTTGTTTCTTTAACACTTCCAAACCAAAACGAGACAAAGCATAAAACACATTTTCTAGGGTGTAACGAATCTAACTGGGGATAAACTCAACATTTAACCCAGTGTCAGTCTCAGCCTTAAACTTCAGCAATTTAAGGGTTACACACCCTTCAACCACACTGCTCTGCTTCTCATGTCCTACCATTTGCTTTTGAGTCATAATCACAAGGCAAAAACTATCTCTGTCAGTGCACCATGCATGCACCTTACAAACACATTCCCCATGGCAGTATGGGCTCATATCTCAAATAATTTATTTATACTTCCTGTACTACTATCCGAAAAACCACACAGGATGGGGGGGGGGGGCAGACTAAACTAAACTAAAGAAAGAGACCGGTCTCTTGAAATATGCTACCATTATATTCTATTTTATATTTATACTCTTTTATACTTTTTATACTTTATACTGTGTATGCACCTTAAAGCGACTGCCTCAAATTTCATTGTACCTGTGACAATGACAAATTCATCATCATCATCATCATCAAATAGTCAGATACCTATTGCCCGCCCTTTATCTGAACATACACGTTAATTCATCAACACAGGCCCAAAACAGGATAAAAAAAAAAGTTGGGCCAACATTTTGATCATAGTGCGTGCAGACAGCACATTCACTTAGTAGCAGAGCCTATCAGGGCAGCGCTTACAAAGAGCGGGAGCCATTTAGAAACCTTGGAGCGCTGCCTGTCTCTACCCAGACAGGGGAAGAGTGGACTTCAAGGGGTTGGGATTGATTACAGCATAGCTCTATAGACTTCCATGAATTAGCATGGGGTTGAAATGCTTAACGATGACTGACACACATGTGTTTAGATGACGCTCTCTCACACATGCAATTCATTTGGGCCACAGAGTGCCATCAGAGGTCTCTTGGCAGGCCCATTGAGTTTTTTTGCAGCAACGCGAGGCATGGTGGCAGCGCATCAGGGCTGGCTCGCATTTCAAAAGGGCGCCTCTCTTGACGCGGCTTTCCGCAAGTCCTTCTAGAAATAATGTCTGGGGTGGTAATATTTGAACGCTGTCTCCAAGGGCTCTCAGTTTTCCCCTTCCATCACCCTTTGCGCGCTGCATAGCGACAGAGCATTCGCAAATAGGATAACGCAGACGGTGTCACTACCTCACATCTGTGGCTACTCATTGTTTTGTCTGCCGTTGTTTACTGTCATTTCGAGGTCAAGAAGTGTCCTTTCAAGTGGGGTGGCGGAGGGTTAGTTGAGTAGTTTCACAAAACCTATGCATGCAGGCACAAAAAGTTACAATTA
>OMKK01017199.1:1077-13577 GCA_900302305.1 Polymixia japonica
CCCCCCCCCCCTCCACCTCCCCTGTCTGTGAACCCTCCCATCTGTTTGGGTATTTTTATCCCCATGATGTCCAGCTATATTCAGATCTGGCATTAGGACCATAACATTGCTGCATGGATGTCGTGGCCCAGTGTGGACCCAGGGTTTATCTGAATGAACCCTTAGGAAGAGGAGTAGGTGAGCTAATGGCATTCACTCCTTCAGCGAGGCCCAGCAAACCATGGGGGACAGTGCCCTGGCCTAGGAATTTGTTGATTCAGGTTTATGTAGGAGGTTTATGTTGGGGATAACTCTGCCGTTTTAACCCTATTGGAGATTCAGGGGTCTGTCATGATCACAGCCCTGATTGCTCCATTTCACATTCAGAATGTCTCCTTACCAGGCCTATATTTTCAACATGAATCGTGGCTTGGTGACTAAAGCCCCCCCTGGGCCTTTTCTGATCCAAAGCGTTTTTCCTTTCTTTGAAGTATGATGCCTTCTCCACCTTTGGCTCGGGCTCTGGCTTGGTTCGGCCTGACCTGGCCCTCTCTTCTGTTGTTCCCCTGGATAACCTCCTGTCTAGTGCAGCTGTCTGTCCACATGTTTCTGTCTGTCCCCGAGCTCACAGCTCCCCGGGGTAACCCAGTGAATGTCACTGCCTACCTAGTAGGGCCTCTGTTCAGTCAAAGGCTGTTCCAAGCTCTTCTTTACGCACTGAAACCCATAAAAGCCTGTTCATCAAAGAGCACCTGTTGACGCATGCCTGAAGTTTGGCGTCTCCTCCTCTCGTTGTTTGACTTTTACTTTAGTGGTAAAAGTACATAACATCACACAGTGGTAAAAGTGCATGCTAAGCCGTTATGTTTCAAAACGAGCTGGACTTTTCTCCTCCCCTGCAGCACCTGTCCATCGCTCCTCTCCCCTGTCCGTCAAAAACCTCACACACCACAGGTGCTCAGGTTGTTTGTGAGGAGTTCGTCGGACCGACACCGTAAACATGCTTTAGAAAAGAATATCACCACACTGATCATATCCCACTGAACATACACATAGCACACAGTCTTTTATGTTATTTCAACATAAAACAACAGATGTTTTGCACATAGCAGCTTTAAGACTTAAAAAGTAAGACTGCTTAAAGGATTTATTTCGCAATTTTCAGTAAAATGCAATAGTATTGTCAATATTTTATCTGGAATAACGAAAGTCACTTAAAGGGTAGTTGGTAATTAAAATCAAGGAGGGGCTCAATCTCACCTGATCAGCAAAAGGTGATTATCAGTGCAACTCTGGAAGTCTGAAGGATTATTCTAGTGTCTAGTGAAGTATTTGTACTTGTTATAAGTTGACCTATTAATAAATACTGGCACCTTATAACATTCATTCATGTGTTTATCACATTTGTTCAGATGACAAAGTTTTAGTAACAGGCTAAATTGTTGGAAGGTAAGCTTAAACTAGTATCATCTTTTTTTTTTCCTTGTAGTCTTGCTATGAGGTTTGAACTTCTGAATAAAGGAGAGCATTTATTTGTGATTTCTCAGTGTAGCGCTGGTTCCTTTTTATATGCTGAGAGCGTCTTGTGTACTTTGTCTATGTCTTACCAAACTGCAGACTCGGGCGTTTGGGCGGAGCCTGACTGCACGCACCTGGGACAGAGGTGAACGCCAGTGTCACCCTGCTCCATGTGATAGCAGAGACGAGATGTACAGTAGGCCTGTGCACAACTTTCTCTAGTGGATCTGGTAGGGGGAGGGAGAGAGAGAGAGAGAGAGACGGCCGAGTGCTGAAAGGTCCTCTTTGTTAGCCAGCCTCGTCGACACACAGTGGTTCAGTCTTTGGTTCAGCTGGATGCTTTCTCACACTGACAAATGCCTGTGTGATGGAGGCAGGGCCGGATAGCCGTTGCTGTAAGTACACCGCAGACTCTGCTCCCAAGGGGAGATCCCAGTGTCTTAAAGAAACACCAGCGTGCAGCGTCCATTCTCTATCGCAGCTTACTGTAAAAACTGGCACCCATCAGGCTCATTTAAGGGGATTTGGGGCCTTTGCTATTCTTCACACCCTCCCCCTGCATGGTGACATTACATCCCCCCAGCAAGACTTTTTAATATATAATAGTCCTGTTTTTCAAGCGCCCCACTTATTTATCTCTCTCTGTCTGTCTGTCTGTCTCTCTCTCTGTCTGTCTCTGTGCACTTCTACCTTTGGGGTATTAGCTTATCAAAGCCATCAATTCCCTCTTAACCCCACCGTGGTGTTTGCCTTAGGCGTGGAGATAACAGACGTACACACACCCATCCAATCCATCCTCTGGGCTCAAAGAGCTTTAGCCAATCTGCTTTCACCATCATTTCCTCCAATATACTCTGCAAGACAAGAGGCGGAGTTATAGTCTCCAGAGCTTGTATTTCATTAGAGCCCCTTTTTGTGTACTCGGTCATTCATTGACAGACTGATAGGAGGTGGCTGTGAAACCTGCCGCCTGTGTTATTAGTTGTTAAGAAGTAAGAAACTGGTGGTGGGCAGAGATGAGCCCAGGCTGTGTCAGTGGTGGACAGGTTTGGCCAGTGGCCATAAAATTTCCAGGGCATGGGCGAGAGTGATAAGTGAGTGAGTCACACTAGTACGGGGACTCCTGCAATAGGACCTCCTCATGGCTCAAGGAGACGGGGGTTGATATTCAGATGACCTTGTGGCTCATAACTGAGTATTAAGACGGGCTATGTGAACACAGAGGTCTACTGTGCATTGTGCCAACCATGTATATGAAGAGCAGTGTTTTAGCCGTCATCTGCCCAGAGGCCAAAGCCAGGATAGCCCCCCCCCCATCACCAATGGCACAGAAATGATAAGGGAGCTGCTGATGCCAAGGCATAAGGGCGAGGCAGCGTATGCGAGTGCGTGAGGCCTCATGCACTGTGGTCTGTCGTGACGCCCTGACAGAAGGAAATCTGAGTTGTTGTATCCTGCTTCCCTCTCTTCCTCCCAGTGAAGCATGATAAGCAGCTCTTATTGCAGGCTAGCTCAGCAGCTTACAGCTGCTCGCTGCGCCATGAGGCGGCCATCGAAGAAGTGTGAAGGCACAGAAGCTCCGTCGGTGTGTCGGTCTGAAGTTTAAGTGACGTTTTGACGATTTTAAAGTTGTTCCGTACCCTACCTGGGTTCTTTAGTGAGCAGGCTGGGCAGTGAGCAGGCTGGGCAGGCCGAATGAATAAACCCTCAGATGTCAACGGCATGTAAATGCCGCCCTTTAGTCAACAAGCTATTCCTTTAATGAATCAGTAGCCAGCAGCAGCACACTATATCCACGCACGCACATATACAAACAGTCACGCTGTATCTCTGGGGCTGATTTAGTAGCAGTCATAAAGGCCAGCTAGCTGTTGCAGACATGCAGGTAGCCCGAGCGACGGTGTCAGTGTTTTATGTTGAACTACATCAGTATAATCCGTGACTTTGGACATGAGGCATTGATTTGAGCGTGGCTCAGGGTGTGGGCCTGTAGAGCACTGAGCGCTGTGTAATTGTAGCCTCTACCAAGTGTACTTCCTGGTTCATGGCAAACCACGAGTCATATTTTCCATTGGGAGTTTGAAGGAGTTACACTGACACTGTGTCATGTGTCATGTTAAACAGGCTAAATTATGTGTAACTTCCAAAGCTATGACAACGGGCTACCCGTTTCTCACGTTTTGTGTTTCAGTTTAGCCAGTCGTGTGATTCTGGTGACTGTTAAGGATTATTTACTCACATTTCTACATGTCTATCTTACTTTCTGAATAGGCTTGCCTTTAACATGGTGAGCCTGGGCCAAAATAACCAAACCGGAATCAGATGATGGTAATTTGAAGAGCGTCATCCAAAAGCCAGATTTACCACATGATTCTCTCTGCAAGACAAAATGACCTGTGATCAACAACATGAATTATATAGTTAGTAGATGAGGTTGGAGAATAAAGCAGGGTTTCTAAAACCTTTTCAATTTGGTGCTCAAAAAGAAATTAAAATCTGTTGCCTTGGGACCAGGCTTTAGCAGGACATATCACTTTTGTAATGTAGGGACCCAATTGTACAATCTATTTCAACTCATGGGTGAAGAAACAAGGAACTGCCTCGCTCCTATATTGATTGACAAAGGAGACTTGCATCTTGTGTTCATGAGAATGGCGCTGTCCATGACCATGTCACTCACTGGCACCACTGTGCGTTGTGTTCTCTGACTGTAGCAGCTGAGTTGGCCATGTTTGAAGGAGCCAGCCCAGCCATAGAATTGAAATGGATAGAAAGGGCCCGCACCCTCATATCAGTAACTGGTACACTTAAAGATAGCTGCCATAGAATTTTGCTGTAGAATATTGTTCACCGAAATTGGCATTGGTTTGGTGCATGCGACTCTGAAAGCCGACATGTCACAATGACAAACGGAACCATTTCACTGAACATTCCAACTTTTTGTAAAAACTGATTTTAATAAAATAATGCTAAATTCCTTGGCAGCCATCTTTATATACCGAAGGAGATTACCATTCTATATGAAGTGCCTTTTCTATCTACAACAAAATGGAAAAATCCCATGGCAGCCATATTGGATTCACCAAAGGCGATTACCATTACACCAAGTGCCCATTCCAAATTCTGTGGAAGCCGTCTTGGGTGTAAATAAGGCGATTGCACAGTACACTACAAAATAGTCCTTTCTACCAATTCTAATTCTATGGCTGCCTATTTTCAAGTAGGGCTCAGGGGGCAGCTGACAGCTCCATCTGGGTGCTTAAAATCTGATCTGAAATGGGAGAAGGACTGGATACCAGCCAGCTGTTGCTCTCTCATACTGCTTGCTCCTCAACACCACCTCCAAACGTTACACGCCTCCGGTCATAAAGACTGCCTGCAGAGTGAAAGAGAAACACTCAAACACTCACACCCACTCCTCATTTTGCCCTTACAGTTAGCAGTTATCACTAAATAAAAATCGGTTAGCATTATTAATAATATGCCTATGCAGGTGGCTCTAGGTAAAGATGGACTGCTGGGATATTTGAGCTACTTTGTCTAAAATGAGATGACTCACACAGCCAGTTGCATATTGTGAAATGTTTAACTTGGAGTCAGGCAAAGGTCATGGCCTATTCTGGGCCGTATGTATAATACTATGTCTGTTCTCCTGGACTTGCTGCACATAGCCATACATACACTTTCTGACAGTCGTTGCCTAGGCAGGCTTCCCATACGATGGTCAAAACAGTGGTGTATTTATCTGGGTTACATGTGACATCATCCCCATTGTTTTTATAACAGGCTGTCTTAAGGGTCAGCATCCTTCTTTGAGGGCTCAGAGGCCAATCTCCTACATCTCTTTCACAGCATGGTATAAAGTTGACCCTATACATTGATATACCTGTGCCCCATTGTTTAAGGTTTGAATTGGGTTCAGGAAAGCTGATTCAGTTTCAGACACAATAGTGTGTGATCATCGACCCGGGTAAAACCCGTGTCTAATTTCGGTGTAATGGGTCGACGCAGGTTACTCGACCCAGGTCCGCGTCCCTGGTCACGATGTGGGTTTTACGCGAGTCGGACACGGTTCGGCTTCGGTATGAAAGGGGGAACACGGGTTTCATTCAAGCAAACTTTGAAACATCCGATTTTTATGACGTTGAAACGTGATGACGCTGTTCAGTAGTGACGTATATGGAAGTAAACTTTCAGACGCAGGTCTGGTGTGAAGGGCGACGACCCGGGGCTTACTGGGGCTAGTTTCCACAAATAAAATGGTACTGTATTAGCATATTGAATATTTAATTTCACTAAAAACGTCTGCTGCAGTCGAGAATAGTTCAGATATAGTTAAGGGGCAAAAACAAAATTACTTAAATCATATTAAATCAACTTAAGGCTTCGTTACAGTTAAAAATTGCAATTTTAGTCTCAAATTCAGCTTTGGAGGTCCTAAAAATGTTGCACCGCTATTTAATTCTAATGAAGAATGATTTTCTCCCATTTCATGTATGTCTTGGCCACATCTTCTGCCTTTTGAGTCCTGGCCACATCCCTTGTTCATTCATTCACTCACTCACTGAAGCCATTTCTGATCTCTCACTGCTATGGTAGAGCGGAGATGAGATTTAGCCTAGATAACATCAGATGTAGAGATGGTTAATCCCAGGCAGGGGACTTTGTGCAGAGATGATGGCTTGCCATCGTTCACTCAAGTCAATGGAGGCCACCGCAGGTTAAAATATAGAAACGGCCATCTAATCTGTGATGACATAATGATATGTTCTTCTACCAGCTTAAAGTGCTTTCCTCTTTGAGTAAGAATACTAATCAGGGACGCTGGATCTGGCATTGAACATTTCATTTTGCACCCAGCCCCAGGCTGTTATAGCTACAGGCCTTGATCCTAGTCGGGCTGTACCCACTATTTTGTTAAGCATTCCTTTCTGTGATGAAGGTCTGTTGACTGAAGAGTGCATAGCTATTTTGAGGGCTCCTTTGAATGGGGAGGGGGTTGTTTTTTTGTTTTTTTTTTATGTTTCAAGATGACACCTAACTTGCCCTAGAATCAAAACATTTCTTGGTGCTCATGTGGGGATTCCACCGGGAATAGGCCTGTGACCCCCTTTCGGTCCCCGCTCATAGTTTAAGAAACACTGCTGCAGTGTGTAGCAGCTGAAGCGAAGAGCAAGCTGCAGCAGCAGGTTAGACAGTGAAGGGCCCTTCTGGCCGGTGGGTCAGCTGCCCTGGACACAGGCCAGCACACTCGGCAAAATACTGCACCATGCGTGACACGAGAGGTTAAGCTTCACACAGCCTATAGTAGGATATAGGAAAGGTAACATAAAACTACTCCTTGAGTGAACAATTAACTTTAAAAATATCAAGTTGCTTGTCATTAAAGGTATATTGAGTTAATATACATCTAATTCTTATGCAAGAATTCACAAACCTCTTCATCTAACATACCTATCAACAGCAAATGGGCTGAGTGGAGGAATCCATTCAGTTTTATTCCTACTATGTTGGCTCTACTATGGCTGCTCTATTATGTTGTAATGACAAATGTTAGATTGTGTCTTGTCTTTGGCCAGGTCATGATTGTAAACTAGGGGGAGTTTTTCTGCCTTCTGTTTTGATTGGTTCATGTATTCTAAGCTTTAGCATGAACAGATGTTTAATCTACTAATTTAAGATTGAAACATACAGTAAGTGTAAGGAAATGTTTAGTATCATTTCTCTCTGGCAGAAAAAAGACAGACCTCAGTCTGTCTCAATTTTGGAGGCTTTTTTGGTGAGTGAGCTAATGGTTTTGCAACCTCTTGCTCTGTATTAGCCACTGTCAAGGTATGGATCACTGGTCTGCTTAGTAATCATATGATAAGTTATCTTATAACTTATCATCACATAAGATAACTGTAGACAGCCTCAGGTTAGTTGACAAGCAGTTTCTCTACAGTGTACGGCATGTTTTAACAATCTTTATTGTTTAGAGTTCTGATGTGGCCTTGGATACTAGACAGTATTGATGTATTTTTATTTTATCCTATTTACATATAATTTTCTGCTTTTCAAATGAGTAGTTATTCGCACAGTAAAAAAAATTATTTTAGAAAGTTTTGACGGGCAGCAGTTTTTGTTGCTTTCTCTCTAACAAAGTACAGGTTAGTTATTAGTTTTCGGGGAAGTAAACTCTAACCCTTTTAGAAAGTGCCAGCTTCCTCAAAAGGGCATCTGTTAAGGACAGCCGTGAATGGTGTTTTAGTTGTTAGGGATGAATACTTGTTATATTGAAAGATAATGCATTGGCTGTTTCCTGGTTGGCCCCAGTCATTTACCCAGCTCTAGCCCTGTCTGCTGGGAGATGAGTTGAGTCTAAATACGTAAAGCTGCCATAAGCCTCTGTTTTCCACTGTAAGCTGTTTTAGAGGGTCCTGTGGTTCGGTGCCATCTGTTTTGATTCATTATTTATATATTTTCACCCACCGGTCTCCTCCTCCTCGGCGTGGCCTGACTTGCGTGTCATGCGTCTCGGTGTCTCCGTTCGTGTTGCACATAGGAGGTGGGTGATGTCACAGTGGTGCCCCGCCCTGCCTCTCAGATTGGTCACGTGTCCTCCTCCCACATGACTGTGGTCCACTCTTCTCTGTGGTGTATTCTCTCTCTCTCTCTCTCTCTCTCTCTCTCTCTCCCCCTCTCACACAGTCACTCTCACTCTCTCTCACTCGCTCTCTCTGCCCATCTACTTAAGATGGATGAGAGCAGGAGCAGAGCAGCACAGACAGGGTGGACTAGGCCTAGATGAGTGACGTTTTGCGAGTGACCACACAGAACGGCAGAGCTACTCGTCTGGCCATGGCTGCGAATTGACGAGCGCTCGATTGAACCACTCGTATGCTTTTTGGTGTACGCAACTGTTAGGTCACGCGTTCCCCATCCGCAGTCACTGGGACGTTAAGCATCCGGGAAACCCTTCTAAATCTATACTTGCTATTTATACCAGGGGCTGCCTACTGCCACTGCTGCTATTATGGTTCTGAGCAGCAGGAAAACAAGAGAGGGAGGAGTGTTTGCTGCGCACGGGGAGGGGTACATGGTTTAGCTGACAGCACAGAACGCAGCCAGTCACATTGAGACCAGTCATGGGAAATGGAGAGGAGGTCTCTGAATGTGTTGAATAGGGTTCACTCTTACAGTGCGTACTCCTGCGTGCCATCAGGGCACCAGCAGAGAAAATGCTCCTGATTTGATAAAGGCCCTAATGGAGTGAATGTGGCAGCTTAACAGCTGTTCAGCTGCTTATACCATTTAAAATTAGAGGTGCATTGGATCTGACGTGCATGTAAAACAACTCGCAAGATTAAAATCTTTCCTACCTTCTTAAAGTCCCTCAGAGTTTATTAGGGCAAATTAATTATAGGCATTTTCAGAGATTCTGGAAAGGTTTGACTTACTCTTAATTCATCTTAATTCAGATTTGCCAACATAACCTTTTACACACTTAATATAAATGCAAATTTCATGTTTAGCTGTCAGATATTGTTAGCTACGCTTGTCATGGTGGTACCATTTTTATACCGTTGTTGCTTCCCTCCTTTACACCGTTTACACCGTTATTACCACCAATCACCACTAGAGGGGCTAACTGGTTTCCCTTTGAGTTGCATACAGGGGGGCAGGATTTGCCTCTGAACTTGATGCCACAAAAACCGGTGGAGTCGCAAGGTACTGCAGCCGGATGCACTTGACTCACTCATGTCTGTTAAATATTCCCTAGACTTCAATTTTTACGATTTTTTCAGATATCACACTTGGCTCGTTGGGTTCTTTTTATAATGCAATTTCCAGAGACCGATTTGTTTTGAGCTCAATCACATCGATAGAAAATGGAGTTTTATTTTCATGATACGCCATTATCAGTGCTGTCGTTTACGAGTTGCAGCCTGATATCTTCAGCAACCAACTCACACACATGCATATAATAATAAGTCCATTGAATTCTCCAATCAGTTAATATGTCGGACACCTTTCGATTATATAAATTGAGTAGTTTTCTCGCTGTTGCAGTTGTGACGTATACAGCAGGTTACAAGGTAAAACTGGATAGCCAGCTGATGCGCAAGACTGGACGAGCCGGAAATGGAAATATGGTGATGCTCAGGAATGTCTCTCTTGCTTCACTGCACCACTGAGCAGATCCATAGAGAATGAATGCCGGCCATTTTGGGCGCTGTCTCTAGTGATATACTCTAAGGTTGCATATCATCTCTAATTACCACAGGGTTTCCCAGTAGTAGGCTTTTTTTGTGGCAGATCGCCACAGTATAAAAACAGTCACCACTCGCCACAAGTTGAAAATAACCATAATTTAAAATAGGCAAATTCCTGTTACTTCGTTATGGCAAAGTACTGGCATAATTAACTCGCAAAGTCGCACTGGCTAGAGAATGCTCCTTTCCCATGCTTTAATCACCCTTGAACACACTACATTGAACACACTGCTGGAGAGTGACATTAGCTAAAGCAGAGTGACAAATGAAAAAGCTGACAAACGGTGTTGTGCCCTTTTTCTCTCCCTTCCCTAAATCTACTCCCTTCACATGAAGGCGTGTACACTACGCTGTACGTTGTGATTCATGATCTCTGCTTCTCGCTCCATGGCGAATGTAACTGTTTCCTTATTCACATGCTTTACTACATTGATCTATGTGATCAAAAGCGCACATTTTGAGTAAATAATCGGCAAAAGTATCTGATCGCATTCAGTCATTTATCAGCACATTACATGATATAGGCCAATTATACAAGTTATTCTTTTAATAACGTAGGTATTCAAGCTCCAAATATAAGCTTGTTATTATTATTTAATTTGGTTAAATTCCAAAATAACGGTATTGATGTTATTATTATTGAATCACAACATATCCGGAGCCAGCAGTGGACTGGCAGTGTTTCAACAGGGGGCAGCATACCTCATTTATGGACCGGGGCTTCAGCCTTAATGGTGCCAAAGCATTTGAAGATTAAGGAAAGGAATTAAGTTGGTCTTGTAAATTTGTCCTATCCTCATCACATTTGTCTATAAGGCCCTTGTCATCATGGAGTGGGGTTAATCAGATTACGTTTTAGGCTGTAAGGCCCGTGCTAGAGACATAATGAACAATATGTCCTAGTGGGTTGATTATCAGTCATGTCATCACAATGGCCTGCTGTTCACCAGCTGGAACTGCTCTTTATCTTCTCACATCCCACAGGTCTGACCTGAGGCTCAATTAAAATTATATTAGGCATTAACGAGAAAAACAGCGTTCGTTTACGTTTATCGTAGGCTCGGATAATCGTGACGGTATATATAGAAGACACTGATGAGGCACAAGCACACATCAGAAATCCAAGGAAAGCCCTGCCCACAATTATTTTCATTTTCATTTAGTTGCTTTTTTGAATAGAAAATGTCCTGATGTCTCCAGTGAGAATAGTGACCCTGCTTTCCCTTTCTCCAGGCAGGTGATGAATGAGAATGGGAGTGGTGAGTGAGACATAAAAGACTAAAGTCGAATGCGACAGGTCTAGCCCCAAGTGTGAGCTCCACGTCATCGCGGACGGAATAAATGAACTGTGAACGATGTTAATATTATTGCTAACGCACTCATTTGTTTCCTCTCTCTTCTCTTTCAGGAACCTATAAAGTCCAGGGCGCCACAGCTCCATTTGGAGTATAGATTTTACAAACAGTTGGGAAATTCAGGTAAGAGGGACACAGGCCAAAGGCTATCAGTCACTGTTAGACAGGACCATTGTGTTACCGGGGCTAAATGAATGGGCCTTTTCACACTGGATGGGGCTGAGCACGAGAAGTGGCCCGCACACTGTGTGGATGACTTTAAAACAATGTGTGGGTTGACACACTAACACACACACACACACACACACACACACACACGTATATATCCAGAGTCAAACAGACGTACTGTCAGAAAGACAGACTGACGCACACACATACAGACACACAAGACACACACACATGCACATACATACACACACACACACATATAGACACACATACAGACATGTATATCCAGAGTCAAACAGACATACTGTCAGAAAGACAGACTGACACACACACACACCACTTGTGCACTACCATAGGTTACGTTTCACAGTTTGAGTTTGCTCACCTTGCCACACTTGTTGGGGCCAGTGGAAGCTGTGAAGTCTGGCTTCCTTCCCTCCTTTCCAGCCCCACCACTATGTTCCTCTCCAGCAGCCCTGCCCAGCCCATGGCAGTGTGCTGTGATGCATAGCTGTGAGTCTGTGGCACCAGAACGGCAGCCCTTTGATCTGGCTGGCTGGCTGGCTGGCAGGTTATAGCAGGGGGAGACTGGGGATGTAGAGTCAGATGGTTGGGAGGGACTTGGGGGACTTGGAAGGTTTCACAGCACTGCCTGTCTAGCTGGCTGGCAAGGCTCATCTGTTGTATGTGTGTGCGTGCGTGTGCGTGTGTGTGCGTATGCGTATGTGTGTGTGTGTGTGTGTACGCAGATTTGGCTGTCTTACAAGAAACTTTCTTCATTATTTATTGAGAAATCATTTGCATCATTTGACCACTGCTCAGTCACAGCGACAGGAGCTGGAATTAAACGTCATTGTAGTTGCAGATCATTTCCTGTGTCACAAGCCTCAAGCTAACCAGAATCACATACTGAGAGTTGTAAGGTAGATACTTTTTCAGGATTCTAAGTGGAGAATTCAAATACGACACAAATCAATCAAAACTGAAAAACAGCTTTTTATTGGGGCTAGGTGATATAATGACAGCATTGAAGAAAATCTAGCCAATTGTTCATCCCTGATCTGGTCGCACACTTGTGAACTGGGCAGGTTCTTCTCTCACTGTACTGAATCAGATCAGAAATAGTATCGAGTGCTGTAGATGAATGTCAGACCAGAAATTGATATAGAGTTGATATATTGGTGAAAATTGAATTGTGGAACAGGCATGCAGACTTGTCACCTTT
>OMKK01017241.1:4765-20481 GCA_900302305.1 Polymixia japonica
TGTTTTTGTTCCCAAAGAAGGTTGAACCAGTGGTGAACTCAGTGTGTTTATCCTCAGGGGAAGATATGGTGATTCCCCAGAGAGAGAGAGAGAGCGAGAGAGAGAGAGGGAGAGGGAGAGGGAGAGAGAGAGGTAAACAAAAGGGGTGAAGAAAGAGAATATGAAAGAGAGAGGAGGGCAGAAAAAATACTCAACAAGAGTAACAACAAGATGAAAAAGGTTAGAGAGCGAAAATAAGAGGACAGAGAAAAATATGAGACAGATGAAAGTCAAGAAACAAACATATACACCATACACCAGAAACAATTAAGTTCAAGAAAACCTCACAAAGAAAAGGCAGAATAAATGAGTGGACTAGAAAATAAGAATATGACACGGATAATTACATGATGATATATCTGTCATAGGGAGAGGGATTCTTCTCTCTCTACCTACTGCCTTTGTGCTCCAGACATGCTAATTATCAGGCCAGTCCTACAAAATTTCATATTTCACAATAATAGTTTGTAATGAAACAGGAAAACAATGAAATAATGATGAGTTGGTTAAAACTTTATAATAAGGGTACAACAATTGACCATTAATTAACATTCAACCACATCCATGTCTATATCTTGAAGAGCACTTATCCGCCCGAGTATTTCTTAAAAGTCTTCAATACGGGCCAAAATAGTCCAAAATAGTATCCGCTGATAAACCATGTTGATCAATTTGATCTGCTTAGGATAGTATGCTATATCGGAGCCCACCGATGTCTTCCATATTGTCCGCACAACAGCTTGCATACCTATATAGATTCAGTGCTGTTCTGGTGCTGTTGCTTTGGTCTGAATCTGCGAGATAACCACGCCCACTTAAATAAAAAAATAAAAAATAAAATACCGTTTCTGTGTAGACGTTTCATAAATTGCAATACAGCTATAATGCTATATAATGACGCTAGTATAGCTACTAGACTCAGATACAGATACACCTACAGCCTTAGCCAATCATAACGCAGGACCGCAGCACCGTAGCCAATCAGAACGCAGGACCGCAGCACCGTAGCCAATCAGAACTCAGGACCGCAGCACCGTAGGCAGGCTAGACAGCATTCGGTAGTCAGACGCTGCAGGGAGAGTAGCTGCTGCTGAAAGGTGAAAATGTAACTCAGATAAAACAGTAAAAGCACAATATAACTTTGTCAATTCAGAACGATAACCGCCTGTACTTTGTTGTAAGCTCATGTATGTGTGTATGTGAAAGGCACAGAGGAACTCCAGAATTGGTGAGTCGTGGTAAAAGTTAATTAGATGCTGCGTCACCAGGTGCTAAACTAAGATAGCAAGTGAATAAGGGTCCGTGTACCTTCCTTCCAAAGCTGTGTTCAACGTGTTTGATAACAGGATAAACAATATACAATGCATTATTTGGTTTTTCCATTTTTGGTGTGAATTAAAAAAAAAAAAAAGGAAATCCACGTCCTTGTTTTTCCACTTTTATTGTTGTATTAAACCTCAGTTCTCTCTTCCCGCTGAGGAAAGAATGCAACTAGGGGAGCGCGCAAAATCCACCAGATCTACGCCGCGAGGACGATGATTTCATAGTAACTGACGTCATACAAAATATTTTTATTGAAACCATAGCCTAGTTCACCCCCTTTTGTTCAAAGGAAAGGTTTGACAAAACAACTTTTGTTTTGTTACGATCACAACTTAAAATTAATAACTTGCACATCCTCAATGGACTGCCTTAACAACCTGACCTCTAAATCATTAAACTTATTTCCCATAACCTATAGACTAGCTGTGGAAAGTCAGCCAGATAATGTAACACACATGGCAATAAAAACAGATAACAGCCCATTATGATGGTCCATCGAAACAACCTGAGAGAGCAATTATTAATGAATGGAGATGATGGCATAGGCGGAGCAATTATGATTATTCTATTGAAATTACTATTACTAAAACAGCGATTGACTGAAGGGCTTGATTAGAAAAGGTCAGCGTTATAGGTCTCTATGTTTTATTAGGCTAATTGTAATTTCAAATTAATAATCAGAATTTCGATTGGTTTGATTTGGCTTGTTTATGGGCAGTTGTCTGCTAACATGTTTGTTTCACAACTCTTTCATATTTCATGTTTCAACTCTTTGACTAGCACATTTGATTAGGCAATTCTTTTTTGGGACAAGATTAAATAAATTTGGAATTAATTTCAGCGCAGACTAAGAATGCGTGGATTAGGCAGTTAGGTCTAATGTCACAACACATTGCAGTTTCTTATGATATGACCAGATTTTATATTTGAAGCCTTACGAAATAGCATAAAATAGACTAATGAATCATGGCGATTTGGCAAATGGACTGAGAGCAAACTCTTCTCGGATAGTTCTGCTCAGTCCGTTGTTGTTTTAGTAGTTTTGGATTTAGCAAAAATGAATGTAGCCTAATATGATAGGCTGTTTTATTGCTGCGTGACACTTGCATCTGATTATTTGTTTGAAATTACTATTACTAAAACATAAAGAACATAAACACTGGTGACATAAAGTGGGTGAAGTTCCTAATATTGCAGATTTATGATGTTCAATGGCAATAATCAAAATAAATTTTCAGCACCAATTGAGTATAGGTATTAGGCCTAAATATTCTAATTTCATAGACATTTGTTTATGCATTTGTTTGATGTTTGAATACTTGGATAGGGTAGCCTATATTCAATCCTTCATACAAACAATATGAAGTTGTATTATTGGGTGATATTATCGAATGTGCTCATTGGACAAAAATGTCCAGGCCATTTATTGACAGGCAGTTGGAATCAATAACAGTCCAAACAACATCTAAAAATAAAATGATTTGGTATTATAGCTTACTGTCCTGCACATTCACAAAACAGGGTCACAAGCAGGTATCACTATGCTTTTGGGGGCCATGGGGGTCAAAAAGTTAAGAACCACTAAATTTTGCAAACTGACAGAATAGCTTCCTGTCTGATCGCTGATGTCTTCCAGAGAAAATGTGTCCTGGAGGATGGAGGTTGGTGTATGATGTCTGTTATCTGCTATCTGCTCTCAGAAGAGAATAAATCCTGGGAAGAGAGCAGACAGGACTGTACCGAGAGAGGAGCAGATCTGGTGGTCATAGACAGCCCAGAGGAACAGGTGTGTGTGACTGACTCCAGAATAACCGGCTGATATTCCAGTAAATAACACCATAATCAAAATACAATGGATTTCTTGGTTGATCACACACGTCCCCTATGACTGTATAATAGTAGTAATCAGTAGTCTGTTCTGGGGTCTGAACACAAATAGAATCACTTTAATTTGTGAGGTACAGGAATTAGTCGGCGCTATCAGTAAGATCGGCACTCTAGCGTTGATGCAGTGAAATATACTAACAAATCAAATCAAGAAGCATGGTGTTCAGGCTTGTGCAGGCTGAGGGGAGGAGCTGTGCGTGCGTGCGTGCAAGCGTGTGTGCGTGTGAGCGACATTGTGAGGTTCATCAAAGGTGCACTGTTCCAGTGTACTAAGATGTTTTGAGGAATAGAATGAGATGCCTGAATGAAACGATGAGGCTTTGTAGGTCATACACTATCAATCTTTGTAGACTGACAATTGTGTTGTTTGAACTTCTAGCTACTGGCTGCCTGACAATGGCGATAGGGATCCAACGTGGGGGGGAAGAGGACTGCGTCCAATTCATCACGGGCAACGCTGAAAAGGGCTGGAATGACTTGTCCTGTGCCATGTCTCCGCCATGGATCTGTGAAAAGCTGGCGTAACAATGGTGAGCTACAAGAGCCTTTTCATGCGAGAGCCTAGTTGTTTCATAATTGTACCTGATGATTACATCCAAGGCCTTAATACACATGTATGTTTTTGCGTGTGTGTGATGTGTGTGTTTATGAGAGGATGAGAGGCGTATGCATGTGATCTGGAGTCACGATAAGCAGCATACTGCGGCAACACAAGGAAGCAGACGCATGTTCAGTCACTAAAAACATATTTGCAGACAGGAAGTTGTGTTTTGTGCAGTGTTGTGGTCTGTCGGTCTCATTACCTCTCCAACTATCCTGACCGCCCTGCATGCTATTAAAGCACACGTCTTCTGCCATGTGGTCTAAGACAGCAGTGTAGTAAATCACCTGTTTTTGTAACCGTCGCTCATATCAATCAAACTCGATGATTGAACCCAGTCCTGTCCCATGAATTACTCTGCATTTCTGTTATACTGAATGGAAAGTCAAGTAAACACAAACCGACTTTCACCGCAGTTGCTGCTGTATTTTAGTACTTTAGTACTAGTACTCCGACCTGATTTAAAGATGTAAAAAGTGAATTCTGAGGTTTAATAGAAGTGAACACGTTATTCCTGAAAATGCATTGAAATCCATTGAAACCAATGGTGAAAGTCACACACCATTGAATTGCCGATAAGCAGAACAGCAACAGCGGCGTGTATTTGCACTTACGAATATAATTGCTACCGTATTTAAAGAGGTACTATACACTTAAACATGTTTTTGAGCTGGAAACTAAATTATATGACTGTACTGTGATGAAACACAATGATGCTGGTGTTAATATTGACATTGACACCAAATTTATAAAAATCGGCATTTCATGGGTTGAAAATGGCCGAAACGCGTCATCTGTTTTAAATCAGTCTGAGCCTTGCGAGGCCAATGCTGACATAGATTCACCATTTTGGACTTATCTCAATCATGAAATTTATATTAAAAAAAAAAATGTCACTAACTTCTGCCATCCTGCCCCACACATCCACCCCCACCCATGTTATTTATGAACGTATCCACTCAATGTAGGCTATGTAATCTTCAGTTGACTGCAACGTCACCGGAACCAGCATCCTGCCAATGGTGGAGGCTGCTGACTCACTGCACTCACAGTCACAGACTGGACTAGTGATGGGAGTTCCGGCTCTTTTTAGTGAGCCAAATCATTTGGCTCAGCTAAGCAATATTTCAGCTCCCAAACGGCTCTTCATTTAGTACCAGTTGTGGCTTTTATAATTCAGCCAAATTTAGGAAATAAATAAATATGCAAGATTCTTCATCTGCAATCTGCATTGAAATATTTGGTCATATTGATGGTTAAAAAGTGGGATATGTCAAGAATAACAATCCTAGTTGTATAGCAAACATAACACACTACTAATGTACGGAAGCTGAGAACGGCCGTGCTTGCAATTATTTCTTTAATGCCGTTATCTCAAGATCACATGTAATTATTTTGTTATCTAATCACGAAATGAATGACGTTATTATCTGATGTCATCTAAATTTCATTGCAAAACAGCTTAGCCAAAAAATAGTGTCTTGTCATTGACATTTCATTCTCATTTTCAGATATTAAAAATATGATATTAAATTATTATATTAAATATATATTAAATATATTTCTCATTTAGATCATAGACCATAAATTTGCAGATCAGTTTAAGTAGAAAGCCTATAGGCAACCATGACAATGGTTCACATGGTTCATACTGTCCTCATTGTGTTTTCCTGAAGAAATGGTGTCAAACCAAACGTTGTATCTCATGCAGCCATGCATGATTTAAAAATAAGTACCGTCATATGGCTTCCTTGGGACATATGACTGTACTTATTTTTAAATTGCATATGGCTCTGCGATACAACAGGCTTACAAGATACAGGATAGGCTTTCTCCTGGAGCCATATTGGAGCCTGGTAGGAGAATGGCGCCAGCTCATTACTGAACTGATCTGCAAAATGACGGTCTCTACGTATAGATATCAGACCAGAGTGTCGTGTCAATTGGGCCTGGGTTCATTTTTAGTGGAATTGCCCTTTAAAATCCAGTAGCCAAATTGGCTGGTGATACAAAAAGTTAATTTCAAACCATGCGTGCATGTATGTTTTAACTGCTGTGAGGCGTAACTGTCTGAGGTCTGGGGCCACGGGCCAAGAAGTAGATGGCTACATATGGCTCCAGGTAGGGATGGTGGCTGGAGAGAGAGGATGAGGAGAAAAGAGAGTGAGGAGACTGGTTAACGGACTGAAACATGGCATGGGCGTTCAAGAGTTGTTTTTGTGTTCAATGTTCAGGCCTAGTGTTTATAGGCTGAATTTCCTCATGTAACTATTTGTCTACACATTACTACACATGCAGTGCTGACAGGGGAGGAGAGGAATAGAGGAGGGGCGTGGAGGAAGGAGACCACCTGTGGACCGTAATTCATTGCTGTATTTGGGCCCAGTGTAAGTGGGCTGTGTGGCCCGTCACTGGGCAAGACCAATTTTGCCATGTTGGTACCAGTCCCAGTAAACTCTCTCTCTCTCTCTCTCTCTCTCTGGAGCACCTGCTGATTTCTGTTCTGTCTGCGGGTTGGAAAACTCCCCAAGGGCTCTCGCAGCAGACTGGGCTGTCCTCGGTGAGGCTGCTGGAGGGGTTCATGAGGGAAGCGCCGGGTGTCCTGCCGGCGGCTGTGAGGTCATGTCAGGTGCTGACTCAGAGGGGACTTGACCCAGAGTAATCAGGGTATCAGCGGAGACTGGGGGTTGGCAGGAGGGACGACTGTCTGGGGCACTGGGGGAGGAGGTCAGTGCGAGGTCCAGGTGGAGGGGGCTGTATAAGATGCCACTCCCTAAGAGGTCAGGAGACCTGCAGTGGAGGATAGTGCATGGGGCCCTGGCGACAAATCGCTTCCTAGCAAGGCTGGATCCTGGGGCGGGAAGAGGGATGCCTGTTTTGTGGGTTGTCTGAAACTATTGTCCATATGTTTGTCCAATTTTGAACTTGCTGAGTGTGCTGTGTCAGACACTGGGGGAGATTTTCTGTGTGGGAAGTTATGTGTGTATGCGGTGCCAATAAAGGCAGTGTGTGTAGTCTGATGAACTTTCTGTTTGGCCAGGCCAGGCCGGCTGTGTGGCTGGCAGGAATAAGGTGAGGGGGGCTGGTCCTACTGACCCTGTGGTGATGCTGAGAGGGATGGTCTCTGCACGCCTCAGGGTAGAGTACATGTACTTTGAACTAAAAAATGATGTGGCTGCATTTATGAAGGCTTGGAGACTGCGAAACATAATTTGTACAGTAGGAGAAGAGGATCTGACTATTTAAAATTTATGTTGTACCTTTGCGAGCTGATAGCATTGTAAATATTACTACTGTGGGGTGTGTGTGTGTGTGTGTGTGTGTGTGTCCTGTATATGTGGGGTTGGGGAGTTTTTACGGTGTTTGTAGTTGTTTTTTGTGTTGGATGATGTTTCAATAAAGAGCATCAAAAGTCAAAGTCTCTCTCGACTTGTCACCCCTGTGTAGAGCAGTTGCACAGTGTGACTGAATGAATAACTGTCGGGGAGTTGAACATCCCTGAGGACCCAATATGTCAGCCAGATAGATCCAAGATGGAGTAACCCTTTGTTCTTAACAAAGAGCTACACTTCATCAAACCCTTAAGCTCTGTTACCCCTCCAGGACATAAAGCAAGGGCAAACACAACCTGGGAACACTAAAGCAGAATCCCTACAGCTACCCTTGAATAAATTCACACTAGGCATCTGGTTAACAAAGATGTGGCTCTGCCCGTTCTTTGATATGCAGTGTTGACCATCTTGTTTATTTTCCTTTGCAAATGTATCAGTTACAACAAAATACAGCGAGGAAAAGAAAGCTCTTTTGTTTAGAATTGTTTAATGCAAACTAGAGATACTATTACAGGGACATGCCAAGCAGCATCACATAACCACATGCTTTTGAATATAAATAAAGACCATCGAAATCGTATGATATGGGAGGTAGACATTGGAAATAAATGCTATCCATTTACAAACCAAGTTTAACAGTGACTGTAGATGTTTGAAAACCAATGGAATTACCTGAATAGCGCTGTTACAGTTAAACCACTCAATCATAACAATCACAATAAAAATTGCCTTTCCAGGTATTACTATTGTACACAGAATGCTAGATGTATCTGTAACATGGTGTTGTGGTATGACAGCATCTAACAAGTACAACTACTGGCAGGGAGATGCAGTACTACAGCGCAGTTGTTACGGTAACTGACCCACACCAGGGCCTAACAGATCTCCAGAGCACGAGACAAAGAAGCACCAACAGATCGCAGACCACTCCATAAACTGCTGTTTGACCTCAACTATGAAAACACAGCCCCTACATATTGTTTGCTGTATGCATGCTGACATAATCCCAATACTGAGGCATCCTCTCTGCTTGGAGTACCCTGCCATCTGTCACCTACGGCGATACAATGAGCGCCAGAAACTTAGACAATCAAAGGGACATATTTAAAAATTAATTTAAAGCTGCTATATGCTGAATTTCTGTTATTTTATGTTAAAATTACATAAAATATTGTGTGCTACGGGAATGTTCATCACAACAAATATCTGCCACTGCAGGTCGGCGAGTGTGTTGATATTCCCACTTTTCTAAACCATGTTTATATTGTCGGCTCAACAATATATTCCTCCCAAGAATCTGGGCGCCTGTAGTGTGTGAGGTTTTTGATGGACAGGGGAGAGGAGTGACGGAGAGGTGCTGCAGGGGAGCAGAAAAGTCCAGCTTGTTTTGAACTGTAACGGCTTGTTGTAAATTGCCTTCATTATTGCTAGAGTCAGAATAGCGCACATAGCAGCTTTAATATACTTTTCTGTGATTGACAACTTACGTGACACTATCTGAATTGTTCTGATGTGATAAACCTCACCCATCTGGTACTCCAAGCAAGTAAAAATAATATTATTTCACCTATAGGGCTTTAGAGATGGGGGTGAAAAACAGAGAGAGAAAGAGCGAGATAATGGAGTGGTTCCAAATGAAGGATCCTTTACATTTGCAAATGGTGATCATCTGAAAAAACTCTCATCTTGAAACAAATGGGAAAACATACAGTACATCTCACCTAAGAAAACATTTAATGTTTTTTGCCTCTGGAAATCATCTAGGCGTAAGTAAATTGATGTTTGCTTTGTTGGAGAGAAACATTTACAAACTGAAGAAAGAAATTGATTGAAATATTTTATTAAATCCTGATATTGTTGACATTCACAATATTAAAACGGCATGTTAAAGATTGGAGACATTTATTTGAAGTCGCAAAGAGATTTTTCGAGCTCAGAAAGGAGATTAATTGTTACCATCACATTAAGAACTCCTCGTTAAAACGAATCTCTGATATTAATTGGTGGAGTAGTGGTCGATTAAATTTTCAATTACACCATGTCATTCATAGTGTAAACAGGTTTTATTTCACCACAGTGAGTAATACAACATCAATGACATTTTATAATATCACCTTTGTTCTACAATAAACAGAGTCATTGTTCTTGGAATTAAAACTTGATCACACAATAAATTTGCAGACCTATTGTTCTCCATTGGACAACTTGATTAACTTGATTAATTAGGCAGTTGTTTTCTCTGATGAATAGAAATAATTCAGTTCGAAAGCAGTTACTCACAGCATAGGGGCCAACTGGAAGTAATCTCTCTTTTCTCTCAACTGGCAGCTCCTCAGAGCACATAATTGAACTAGATTGCTTGACCTTGGTTGAAAAAGAAAACCTTTTCTTAAGAGAAAATAAAATAAAATGAGGCACAACAGCACAGGAAGATCCTTTCTTCATTTTGAAATTAATTACCATCGCTTTAAATAAGGTATGTTTAGGTATTTTGGAATGTATTCTTATGAATTATATTTAGCCAACATTCCTGGTCAGAATACAGATGGAAATCATAAAAAAAAATAGAATAGGATCAACCGGATCCAAATCTCCATAAGATTGCATAACATAACATGTCATATCATATGAAAGCATATATCATATCATATTATATCATATCATATCATATATCACAAGCTTTTAAAAATGTTTGGTTCTATAATAGTTTGATTATGATATTATATTCCCCATTTATGGTAAGTGTAAAATTAATATAGAGAAACAGAATAAACCATTGATCGTGAAAAAACTGAATTTGGCCTTTGGCAAGAGGTCTCTGTGAGCCATATTCATCGCACATTATGAAGCCATTAGATCTGGTCTGCTGACAAACATCTATTATAGCGTGCCAAGATTAATTACAGACATCAATTCATTAATATTCATCTCTGCTCCATGTTGCCCCAACGGTAACTAAGGCCCACCTGTTTCGGTGATATGAATTGGATTAGGGCTGGGGATGATACTGAGTGAATATGAGGGTGTTTTTTCTTTTGGCAACGGTGTGAGACGGAACAGGCCGCGGTAATCTTGAACGTCCAACCTTATTCAAGCAGTCGTTCATCACTCTGACTCTCCTGACTGCAGAGACACTGTGCTTTGGTATGGATTATATCGGTGGGTGTTTGTGTGCGTGAGAGAGAGAGAGAGAGAGAGAGAGAGAGAGAGGTGAGAGTGAGCGTTTGTGTGTCTATGGCTGCGCAGGTTAGGGACTCATTTTACGTGCACCGTATGCGCGTGTGAAAGAGAAAAAGTGTGTGTGTGTGTGTTCGTGTGATCCGGTGCATCAATGAAACTGAACTAACCCGATAAAACGTGAAGGATTAATGACAACTGGCAAGACCTTTGCAGGTGCGTATATGTGTTTGTGTGCATCAGGGCGGCAAAAACAGAGAAACAGAGGAGACAGAACAGAGATAAAGACGGAGAGAGAAAACAATGTAGGTGAGAGAAAATAAGAGAGGAAGTAATTGGGATTAATAATGACATGGCGAGTGCTACTCTGCGTACTGTTGGCTGCTTGACTCTTACCTTTGACCCCTAACTTCCACCACATTCCCCACACCTCTGACAGACACACACACACACACACCTGCTGTGTTATACATATGAGGCTGTGCTGCTTACACACACACACATATATATACTGTATATACTACATCATTTCACTTCCTCTATGCCTTCCATTAACCCCTACCATGACCTCAAATTTAAAATTTAAAAACTCTCTCTGAAGACCAATAAAAATGTCTTCATGAACGTAAAAGTATGAGAAAATACATGTGCGCGCGCACACACACGCTCACACACGCTCTCACACACACACACATGCTCTCACACACACACACACATGCACGCACGCATAAACAGCCATTACCATTTGCCTAACCACCCTGATTCAATAAGTAAAGGAATGGGGGAGAGTGAGCCTCAGGGGAGCTCCTCCCAGTTCATTTCCCTCATGCCTGGTTAAACATGATGTATTCAAACTGTCATATCTACCTGTCCCCATGGACCCAATGGCCTATGGAGTCATAGCTGTACAGTGCTGGCCGTGGTAGAAGCCATTTATCCTCTCTATCTATGCAGGAGTACTCCAGGGGCCACTGTGGGGAATTTTCTGTTGAATGGTAGAAATATATCTACTGTTATACAAAACCTGTGTGGCAGAAAAGTAGCTGCTAGGCCGTCACCAGCCAGAACAGGTTCAAGAAGTCGCTGTTGTTCATTTGCTGTTGTTCATCAACTTGATTCTTGAGTGGGACCACGGACAATGATTAAATTGTAGGAAAATCTTCACCATTAGCTGTGCGGTAAGAAGCAGCTGGTCAAAGACGGGTTCAGAGACGATGGCGTCCAAATATGTGTGAAAAATTCAACCATTTTGCAATTTCCCGTACAAATGAAAGAATGACATAATACCTAATACCTATAAATCAGTCACATCTAACGAATTCAGAATTTGACTGTGCCAATTTTAAACAACTTTGATCAAAAATCCTGCAAACTACTGAATATCAGTTTAAAGCTGTAGGACACTGGAAATAGGTAATGAGGTTTAATACTCATGCATATGTAAAACAAAATGAAAACATTTACCACTGAAAACATGAGAGGCTGACAAAATCAAAGTGCTTCAGTAGCATGTGTCCCATCCCAAGGGAGGAAATTGTTCTTTACACAGATACAGCACATAGTCTCTGAGGAGCCACTTCCTGTAATTGCTCCAACACAGCGAACATAGTTGTATTGTAGCGTAATACATGTTTAAGTGCTTATATTTGCATACAGACTTGGGTCTGTGTGTGTGTGTGTGTGTCTAGGTACCTAGACACGCGCGTGTCCACATCTATATAAAGGGTTAGCTAACGCAAATACATGTGCACTCGCGAGTGCGTGCGTGTGTGTGTATCCTGTTCTCTGGAGGTTTGGCATGATCCCTGAGGGTTTCATTCAGTCCTCTCTCTCTCTCTCTCTCTCTCTCTCTCTCTCTCTCTCAGTATCTGTGATCTTACGGAGCCTGTGCTTTGTCTTTGCTTGTGCTCCTGATAAGGGCTAATGAGGAAACACAGTGACAGCCTCCCAGCTTGGCCCTCAGAGCTGCTCCACTGGACTAATAATGAAATTCTGATACCAACGTAGAAGAAAGAGTAGAGAGAAAGAGAGAGAAAGGAGGGGCAGAGACAGAGAAAAAAAGGGAGAGAGGAGCAAAAGTGGCGTTAAGGAAAAGAGAGGAGAGAAAGAGAGAGAGGAGCAGAGAGAGAGATAGAGAAGAGCAGAGGGAAAGAGAGGAGCAGAGAGAAAGAGTGGAGCAGAGAAGGTGAGAGAGGGAGAGAGAGAGAGAGAGAACTCTTCAAAAAGAATTATGTGAAGCCCTCTCACTTTTCAACAAAAGACCCACTTGATTGAATGTCTTGTGTGCATCCTGGTACTGCATAATGGGTTCCCACAATGAATCAAGTCCAGAAATGTGCCTTTAAGCCATTTAAGCGAGCATTTTTGGGCAGAAAACTCAATTGTCTAAGCGGAACCGATAACAATAACAATTTCCCACCGGACGTATGTTGTTTCATGTTGTGACGTGGCTAGCCTACACAGACAGCTGTTGGTAAAGTTATGAAACCCTCTGAACAGAACACCTGCCTCTTTGTGACTGAGCCAAACATCCTTCTCATGTTGAGAGCTGCACCTTTGCTATATCATTTTGGGACCTTGTTTGGTTCAAATAACCTGCGTTACTGCTCTTTACGTCTGTTCTGTGAGTATAACGGCTGGAGTTGGCCTTTAAATGTTAAGGTAACAGAACTTTAGTATGTCAAAGAATGTCTTTGTGTGTGTGTGTGTGTGTATGTGTGTGTGTGTGTGTGTGTGTGTGCACATGCACGTGTATGTTAGAAGCTTGTACGTAATACTTTTAAGGTATAATACGTACAACATGGGTGTCCTCCTCCTCTTCCTCCTCCTCCTCCTCATCGTTTTTGTATCAACCTTTTCTATTATCATCATCTTAAACCAAGCAACCAAACTGAAACATGACTCTTCCTCAAATGAATTGTAAATTGAAACATACCCTCATGTCTCATATATCTCCGCTTCATCGCTCTTCAATCAATCAATTATCCTGATCATGAAACATGTAGTCATTGAAACATGACACTAATGAACACCTGGGCCGTTAGTTCATTGGGGAGCATTTGCCGTTATGATTAAATTAAACAGCATTAGTGTTTGCTGCAAAGAGTGGGCATGCAGTTCAGTGGTGTAAGAGTCTTCTATGATCTGAACAGACATGTGAGACGATGCGATAGAGACTGCAATGCTTTATTGATTTCCTGGCTGTGGAAGTAAGGGTTAGGATGTCATTTTCTAAGCGTCTTTTGATGGTATTATACACAATACCGGGGAGGGAGACAAGTAAGAGAGCTCATGACATTTTTTTTCTGACATACTATTAATCCCCAAGTAGGAAGTTTGACCATTTCCTGCCTTCAGAGTGACGTCAGAGTGCAGGTTCAGTTATAGAGCAGCACCCCCGGAGCTGGTAAGGATTCAGTGTCTTGCTCAAGGGCACTTCATCAGGTCAGATACTTGCTGTTATGGGGGATCGAACTTGGGCCTTCCAGGTGAAAGACATCCTGTTCACCTGCTGCCATGTTGCAAAAGTCCTGAACTGAATTAAAAGTGACAAGAGTCACGAATGTGTGGTATATGACACTGACTGACTGAGATATGCCAGATATTTAAAATAATTTCTTAATTGGTATAATTGTGTCAAATGGAGAATGCAAGTGAACACAGAGAGGCACCCACAAGTTTGGCAAAATGGTCCAAGTTGAAAGATCATAATAAGCCATATGGTGGATGTGATTCACTAGTACTCTAACTGCCTCTCTCTCTCTCTCAAATTGAGAGACATCAGCCTGAAGATGAGAACGGGTTTCTCTGAACAGTTAGTCTTCAGCTCCCTGGAGAGGGACATGCAAGAAAATAATCAGAGTGAAAATCTACCGCAAGACACAGCTGACCAAAACAAAACAGGAAAGCTCGCAGAACACTGTACTATATTTAGAAGACATCTGTGATTCAAATCACTGTCTCACAAGTATTCACTCAAGACACGCATGATAGGAAGGGCAAAGCACAAACAAAATTCAAAACATCTTTTTTTTGTATTTTTGTTAGCCTGTGATGTTTAGCTGTGTCAGCTCTAACATGTTGGGCTTTCAGCACTGTCGAAATCTTGAAAAACTGTAGGTGCTGAAAAGTGAAATGTTAATCCAAGTCAGAACAGCCTGATCTGTCTGTCGGTTAGCTGTACCTCACAAGTACCCAGATACAGAGGTCTTGTGTATTCATGGGCTACTTAAATGGCTGCAACCATAATCAATGTTCTGCCATCTGCAAGTAAAGGATGTGGGACTTTAAGTCAAATTGAGGATTAACAAGACTAGGTCAAAACCTAGTATATGGCTGCACCGTGTATGGTCAATGTTTTGGATCGACACCAAAAGTATCGATACTACAGATACTATGTCTCCTTTTGAAGATCGATTCTAGTGTCGCCAAATCACCACATCGATTCTAGCGATAGCAAAAAAAAGAAAATGGATCCATCTCTCTCTCTTTCTCACAATTTTACTTCATCAACGAGTAGAGAAACATCTTCACAACAAGAGTGTAGAACATGTCCTGTGCACGTGAACGCTCTTAGTGCGTGCGCTCTTTGCTTCTCTGCTGCTGCTGTGTGCGCTCACTGTCAAACAACACACCACATGCGCTGTGTATTCAACCAGATATGCATCACTTAACTGCCACACTTGGACTGGATTTAGAAATTCTAGTTAGAATGAGCAAGAGCCCACAGCCTCTCCCACCTACAGATGCTAGCTTACATTAAGCTGTGGTGGGCCATGCTATACACTGACTTATCTATTATTTACGCAGTGCAGAAGAGGAGGTATTCCCTCGTGGTACATAATGTTACATCATGGACTAATAGATGTTTAATGTAAACTAATTTGCTTTTGGTACATTTTTCTGTTGGGGTTGAAGGCTCTTTCTCAGCAATGTTTCACATTCATAAGGCTGCACACATCAACACCTGGTAGCTAGCCACGGTCTTCTACTTCTTAACTATTTTCACAGACTTGATTTTATGTAATGTATTTGATCCTATTTTATAATAAATAAAATAATAAATTGTCAAAAGACTATTTTGATCCTCTTTTTTATATATATTTTTTGTCTTGTGGTGCCTTTTTATTGACTTATTGTAATTTACGATGCTTGCTTTTATTTGAGCAGTGCTATCCAAATAAAGTTAATAATAATAACCAATAAGCCGACACACAACACACACACACACACACACACACACACACACTTGCTAACAAGACACGTGTTTGACTGTAAGCAGGTTTCACTGACCGGGGTTTCCAACTGACGTTAAGAGAGATCCCACAGTCATTAACTCTGCCTGGTTGTTTTCACTC
>OMKK01017251.1:4472-17809 GCA_900302305.1 Polymixia japonica
GCACATCTCTGCAATGTGTTTTTTTTTTTTTTTTTACAAAATGAGCTGTGTCGATATGAAGCTAGAATATTTTCAAGAGGATTGGTATCTGTAACTCACAATACACAAATAAATGCAGAGTGATTTGTATCTAACCCATCACATATATAAAACATATAAACATGTGAAATTATTTTCAATTTGATACTTTCATTCAAAAATGCCCATTTGCATGCTCACAGTCCTCACACAAACTCACACGTTTTTGGAAGTTGGCAAACTCGTATTTTTGGATCTAAATATATTTGTGAGTCACCCTCTTTTTGTGTGAATGCTTTTGACACTGTTCTTGCGTCTGCAAATATCTCTGGTTGATGTCAGTGTTTTTGGATAGTTATCAGCCTCTTGGGAGTAGGGATGTCAAAGGTTAACCATTGGTTGGTTAATATCACTGTTAACTAAAAGGAAAAGCATTCTTCACCAACTAATGAATACATTATTGATAAAACAATAAGCAATGCAGATGTAATGACCATTATATCACAGTGTAAAACAGCAATGCATGAGATTCTGGTATGGTTATGAGATCAGGTTAGCAGAGAAAGTAAGAATGACCAATTTGAGTAGGAGGTAGGTGGAAACCAGCTGATGGCTAATTCATCTGTTTGGGGAGATATGTTACAAACTAAAATCTATGTTTGAACAGGATGATAATATTTCTAGTCTTAAACTCCATAACCAAACATTAACCAAAATTGCATCAACATATTTGAACAAAAGAGAGTGTAAATTGGTTACTTAGATTGCGTGGTGTAGAGTGGTTGCCTACAGAAGTAGAATGCAAACTGGTGCTGGATCGGACGTCTTTGGCTCCGGTTTGATGGAGGTTCAGTAACATTAACACAAAGCTTGTTGCTGTGGTTACTGGGCTGGTTACCAAAATCATGCAGAAACATTTAGCAGAATGCTGGTTGAAGTCAGAGTTCATTACAGTTCTTAACTTTGTTGACTTTCATCATACATAGTTAAGCAGATGGTGGCTTTCTCTTAATGCTTAACAGCAGTGTCACACAAAGTTTGCTGAAAGAAAACAACTCTCAACAGACGATTGCTGTCGCTCAGCGGTGTCTGGCTGGGAACACATCAAAGTCAGGAGGAAAGAGAGAGTGATCAATGATGCGATTGATAGTTAGAGTCTCTTGGTTGCAGGCGCGGTTCACATCCATGCCCCTTGGGAGTCAGTGAAGACACTATTATCTAATTCTCTCTTAACAACAAGTTGTGTCTAATACATTGGATATGTTTAACACACATATTTGTATAATAAACATGTTGAGCTGTTCAATGATTCTAAACAATTCTGTTTGGAATCTTATGTTTTCTTAGAACATTAAAAAGCTTAATACAGAGTTTATCATGTTACCTACTGCATTGACATTACATTCAGGGAATCAGTGCACTGAGTATTCTGAGATGTGTTGTCCATAGATGTAGAATTGACCATCCAAGGGATGATCATTAAAGTAAACTCCACCCACTGCATACATTTGAAAAACACTAAAGAGCGGTCAAGTGGGCTAAGATGGGAGGCAGGGAGGGGCTGAGGGATGGGGGATCACTTGGCATTTTTTTTTTTTGAGTGAAGTATTTATGAGAAAAAGTTCTGACTGGAAGGTTCTATTGCAGGTTGTGAACGAGAAACATTCTCCCTGTCTTGAGCAAGGCATTCCACATTTGCTCCAGACAGTGGCACTAACGTTAGTCAGTGGCCAGCAGTATAAGACTGTGGTTGTCCTGCACAGCTCCCAAGTTTGAATGGGTTGAACTGTATGAATGTAATGCAGGATGGTGCTGAAAAACGTAATGCAAGGTCAGTGAATCATTGGGTAAATAATCTTTAAAATAAATTGATTAGGTCTGGATCCATGTTTTCATTGGTTTTCATTTATTTTACTAGTGTCAGAGTGTGTAGTAGGAGGGACAGTGCATAAGTCATTAAAGGAATAGTTCACCTAACATTTAAAATGTAGTCATTACTCACCCTCATTTCAGTCAAACCTCCAGCAAAGTTTGTATGTCCACATAACACACAGAAAGTTAGCTAGCAAAGTTCCATGTCAGCCCTTTCCCAAACAATTTATGTCAATAGTGACTGGCTCTTCAGAGTTCCAAAACAAACAAAAAAAAGATCAATAAATAAACTACTCCAAACAGCTTATGCAACATAATCCAAGTGTTCTGAAACCAAACAAATGAACTGAGTCCAAAAGAGCAATATTTACACCAGTATCTAGCACAAGCCCTCATAAAAACCATTGTTTACAAATGCGTTCACGCTTGTGCTTACCCAAATGTCTTGTGTTGACGCTCTGACCTCCTATGAACAGGCAGACACCAGGTTGCCTTCAAAATACAAAAGTAATAAAATCTTCCTGAAATCAGTCATTTTTGAGTTATAACCACAATCCTCTCACATCGGACTTTAACTACTGTAGCTAGAGTTAAGGATGTAAAAAAAAATATTTTGTAGACTGAATATCTTAGTTACCACAAGACTGAGGCAGCAAATCAGTTTGGTGTTTAAGGACACACTATTTATTTGGTTTAGGATAAGCAAAAAAGTATCTAGGCTAGCAGGCATGCCTGTATTAGCTGGCACCAGTGAAATAGTTGGCATTAATTGCTTGAAGAAATTAGTTGTCAGGATGCCTTACAAATTGCCAAATTACCAATCAAGGCTCATGGAAACAATACCTTTAAAGATTATAACATATATAACATTGTTCAGCCTTGATGTTACGAGAAGCCATCCTCCCATCTGCTAGTCCAGTGACACTGTGCCACTAGCTTAACAAAATATAAATGGGACATTCAAAGATGCAGTTGCTAAATCTGTCCATAGGGGGAAAAAAATAAAATAAAATAAAATAAAAATAATCAGCAAATACCTTATACAACAAGATAGAGCTGGCATAGCTGTTTTGTGTTTATACAGTATGTGTCATATTTATTATTTTGGGAAATCCCACAAAGTCTAGAAAGCATTAGCGCAAGTTAGCTGGCTGACTCAACTGGGACTAGCAAGCTTCTCCATTACTCCTTTGGTCCCTTTCAAACGAAATGGGAGCAGCTTTGACTTCAACCAATTAGAATAACACACTGGACTGAGGAAATCATAAGGTAATGATCATAATCATAATGTTTGTGTGTGCACCCTTTATACCAGGTAAGTTAAAGTAATAATTATTTTCTTATGCATTGGCTAGTTTTATGGTTCTTAATTGTTTTAAGTCACACAACTTATTAACTTTAACAAAATATTTTGGGGGAAGTGAAATAGATAGGACTCACAGGATTACTGCTTGCGACAGAATTCAGCGAAATGTAGAAAAACAGAAAGACACCTCACACATATCTTACTAACCACTGATTAAACCTCTGAATAAAAATATGCTTATTTTGTAGGACAGGCCTCAATGGGCAAGGAAAGCCCAGACTTTATCCCATCAGTATTTATCTACAGAAAGGCTGAAAAGCCTGAGGTGTGGGTTAAATAACTGCTTCAATCAAATGTTCCATAATTTAATACTAGCCTTGAGTGCAACTCTTATATCAAGTTCCTTATTAAATTAATCACATGGTGATTTGCTTAGGCAGAGCAACCCGTGGATAGGTTTTGGTTTCGTTGTGTCTAAGGCTGAAATAGAAGTAGAGAAAGAGAAGAGAAGCTTGGAAGGACAAGCCTAATAAGGACGGAAAAACGAGCAATGACAGGTGAAGATAAATCAGGATGAATATGAAGAGAGGATCCGTGCCATGGCGGGTTACCTTCAAATGTTGTTTTATTCTTACGTTGTACTGTATTATTTGTTTAGTTCCGTGTATCATACGGTGGTTTAGAAATTGTCTCCAGTCCAGCCTTTGGCTTCTCCAAATATTCATGCCATTTATCTTTCCTTCCACACATCACGTTTAATAAGTACTGTAAACAGTAGCTTATCCCTGCATTATCCTATTATTGTATGTTGTTATTTTATGTTGTTGAATCACACAAGCAATTAAAACCTAGCTGATTATTATAATGTAGTTTAATCTACTGTATACTGTACAGCTTCAGTTATCTTTATTCACCTGAATGTCTGAGGCTGATCCAATTCCCCCAGTAGAGGATACAGTGGTTGAAGTTGAAGTTAAAATGGTCCTACAGGAGGAGTATATAACACCCTGAACCTTATGTATGAGCAAGTCAGTATACTGTATGTCAACCTGCGATGACAGTTTTCTGCCCTTCGATATGATAATAACAGACTGAAAGAGGAGCTACGCTTTTCAAGTTTCTTATTCAACTCAGTTAAAAACTGCTGCCAATTTTGTGTTTCTCATTGGAGCAAGATTTGTCATTTTTGGATGCTTAATGACAAAAAAAATACAATATATATATATATATACATCACCTCTCGGATTGTATGTGTTGCTCTAAATAATCTATTTAAAACTGTAGTGCCAAAAGAAGAGAGAGTACATAGCATGGGAAAGTTGTGTGCCTAGGAAAGCACTCAAACCCCTAACACAACTAACTAGAACAATGAACAATGCATTATTTCAAGTAGACTTACTGTAAATGTAAAATACCCAATTTTGTTAAGCACATGTTTTCATCATGTTTTCAAGGTTTGTTTTATAAGTGACTATAGCTAATGGTTGTTTTGTACCAAATAATTTTTATTTAGTACAATATATAAAAATAAAATTAAAATGTTGTTAGGGTGCAACATAACATATATATATATATATATATATGTGTTCAAATAATACCATTTACTAATGTACCATGATTTCTAAACAACAGTTTCTCAGGCTTGTCTCAGAATCACAGTTTATCCCTTGTCTTATCTATTCTTTTTAAAACATTGCAGAGAAAAGGGGTGCAGGTTGGGCAGGCGCATGCTTACATTGACTGCAGTGCCAAGTTTGTGGCCTCCTCTTGATTTTTGCCCAAGTGTATTGGAAGATGCACTTGCACTTGACACAGTCAATCATTTTTTGTTGTTGCACACCGATGGGGATTAAAGGGCAGGATCGTGGCTTCGTGCCATTAGTTGAGGCAAAACACAGGAAACAAAACATTAACCCCTTTCACACATGCAGTCTAACCCATAAATGTTCTGGAACATTTCCGTGATGGGGTTGTGTGAAATGGAGCCGGAGTTCATATTCCGGAAAACCCATTAGTGACAATTGTACTAAACACTTGTGTAGTTATTAAGCAGGGTGACCTCTTTGCTATATTTGCTATTATCATGCATGTAAGCCTAATGAAAAGACGTTCACAACAAAGTTAACGGTGGTGTTCAGAACAGAGTTAACGGCATTACTAATATTAATGTTGTGTCGTGTGAACACACTCAACATGGACATTTCCCTTGTGTGTGAACAGGGGAAACCACTAGCGGTGCTGGAAAAGTTAACCCTGCAATAGGTTCTACGTTCTATGTGTGAAAGGGTATATTGTTTAGCTTTTGGTAAAGCCTCCTGCAATTGCCCTGATTTGTCCACACCACAATATAATACATTGCACACAAAAAATTGCACCTGATAGAAATATTGGTGTGTGTGTGTGTGCTTTAGTTGAAAGGAGTTGTCAAGACAGAGCTACTTATCTTGACTATATTCCTTTAGACCTTCTCAATATTTGTATGGACACTTAATCTCTATTACCCCTTCCCCACTGCAAGCACACCATCCCATCTGGAGATGTACCAAGGTGTGGCTCATTGGGTTGCACCACAAAGCCACAGAGGCTAACCTGGAAATGTTCATGTATCTTCATAATTTATTTGGCATAACACTGCCTAGTGATTCCCCAGAGTATAGCTGGAGCCTGTAGTCAGAGCCAGATGCTGTGTCTGTCACTATTCTCCAACTTTGTCAGGACAGCAGCATCAGGGACAGCTCATTGATTTCTTAAAGGCATGCTATGCGGCATTTCTCAGACGCCTCCGCCCCCGCCATCCACCTCTTCCCAAAGGACTTGCAGTCAGACTTTGCTGAAGAAAGAAAAACTTTGCAGAGTAAGCAAAACTGGCATTATGTCAAGTGGGGCTGAAGAGGTGTGTTGATATGAATAAACAATGCAAATAACCACACTAACTGTAAAGTATTGCTTTATGTGGATGGTCTATGACACTATCTTGCATTGTGTAGAGCTTTTGGCTTCCCTCACATTCCGTTTATCAGTGTAATGTTATTGCTAGAGTCTGTACTAGCTGGTTAGCTAGCCAACATAGTTAGCAAAGTGATGCTTCAAAGGTCCTAATTTGTTCTAACTGAGGTTGGGACTGAAGGTGCACTTGCATCATAATAGTAAATGTTACTACCCAGAAATGTCCTGAACACTTGTTTACAGGTTCACAAAATGGGCAAAGGAGCAAGGGGTGGGTACTTATGCATCTACACAGACTGTCAATGCAGCACAATGATGATTAAGCATGGTTATCTAATATATTTTTTCAAGGGAACAATGGGGACAAATGCTGCATATTATGCCTTTAAATGTCTCCATTTGTCAACTCTAAAGGAAAAATAAATATTCAAATTTTAAATATTATTTCACTCATAGGTGATTAGACTCTTGCACATAAAATGTTCCACTTCAACACAATCAATACACAATTAGTGGTTCAATTTGCACATATTGCAGTAGACCAATGTGTTTATAGCCAAAATAGAATGAACCTAAACCTTGCAGTATAACTCTAATCTGCCCTGGAAGTGAAATAGTCAACCTGGTTTTGAGTCTTAAAACCCAGAAGTGTGGTACCCATGTGTTCCTTCACCAAAACACTAATGGATTTTTCTCAATTGAGTTTTGGTTAGATCCTAACTTCTGGGTGGCGTTTTGCATCTTGATTGTCGGCAAAGAACGTATGCACTAAATGGGCACTAATTATGCACTAACCATTTTTTTCTCTGTTTCGTTTTCTGATACAACTTCTTATGATTAGGCAGTTGGCATTCAAGATAACGGTGAATTACTGTCCTGACGTGACTGCTTTTTGCGTAGCCTATTTTAACCCAGTTGATGGAAACACGCCTAATTCGCATTTGAATTGTATAGACTTTAGAAAAGTTCGCTTAACATTTGCTTGACAATTGGATGGAAACATGGCTACTGGCACTGAACCTTCTGACTGTTGCTGGAACTGCTATAAATTCCTTTCAAGTCTCTGGAAGCTTATCTCACTCAGTTTAGCTGGCTTGACCTCTCTCCTTTGTTGTTTTTATACGCATTCCCCTGCTGTACAAGTTGGATGTTCTGTCCTCCCCATCCTCAAATACAACTCCTTGGAGAGTATAGATGCTGCATGATGCAACAGGACCCTAGGCAACAATGTCAGATTGGAAAGACACTAAAGGGCACATAGCTCCCGTTCTTTTAGCAATTATGCAGTTAATGGTTAGCAAAAACTTTAAAATACAAGATGTACTTACCCAGCCATGTAAGTGCAGGGATGAAGGGATTCAGTTCATAGATTATATATGTGAGAGCCATCCAGGACCAAACTGAGAGGTTTAAAAAATGCTGACATATTCGCCAAGGTTCTGTTCAGCCTCTTTAATGTCAGCTTATTCAAATAACACTAAAACCTATATGAGTGAGTGCTTGTACATAGGCAGACAACAAAATACTTTGATCTGCCATCGTTCGGAAATATTGCAAATTAAGCTGGTTACTAGTGGTAACAGAAGTCAATCCCTTTTTGATTCACTCTGTCATACAAACTATGTTATTGGTGTTTACTGTATACAGTAACAGTATAGCAATCCCATGTTAACTTTGGTATGTGACTGATTGTCAGACCCATAGATGTTTCCAGGGAAACAGAGAGTAAAAGCAAAAGGTTTTTCATTTTGAGAGTAAAATGCCATGAGCATGAATGAACACTCATATTTTAATCTTTGTTAAGTGGCCATGGTATAAATGGGATAATCCACTCCCAGGTTTGCAGTTATTGAAAAATAATGCACTTCACAGTAGCACTCTCTCTCTCTCTGCCTCCCGGTCATCTGCTTGTTACCATGGAAACCTTAAATCAATGAGTATGTTTACATGCACACTAATATTCCACTATTATTCCAAATATGACAATATTCCTGAGTTTGATAGGGGTCATGAAAACAGCATACTCCGGGTTGGATATTCGGAATTACGTGCCTTATTACGAATTTAACATTTTCCGATTAAGACATGTGGGATATGCCGATACTATTTGGATTTTAGGAGCATTCTTTGAACATGTACAGAGCACATTCGGAATATGCATCTCAATTGGGGTTTTTACCGCGGTTTGCGACACACAGCCTCTTGCCTGTTTACGGTCCGATCTGTGCGTTGTAAATAAACCAACTAGCCAACAGTTTCCAAGGCTGGGGAATAGCTTGAAGAACACAGTTTTGTAAAACTTGCAGAACGGTGACAACAAGGGTACCGTTGCACCACGGGAACAACATGACTGCAGTTTGAAAAGGAGGGAAATTCCTCTGTAGGACAATTAAGTTATTTAAAGGGCGTAGCCATAGGACGTACATCACAGGGTGTTTTACGCTAATCGGAGTACGCACGGCTGCATGTAAACGGGAATATTAGTGGAACATCCATTTTCATTAGCCATGTAAACAGCTTAGTAGGAATATTGTCTTTTTCGGAATAAGGACAAAAAACTGAATGTTAGTGTGCATGTAAATGCGCTCACTGTTTTACTTCAAAAAGAACATTTTCAAACACAAAAAATTATTCAGTAGGTTTTAAAGGTCAAATCAAATTCACTCAATACAAACATGGTTGTGTAAGCTTTTCTGTCTAACCACTACAATTGTTAGTAGCAACATATTTCCTGTGGTGAAAAGGATTTGGAGCTGTTGTTCCTGGCTGAGGCTCAAACAATCACAACAGGGTCAGTCAAATGGAGATCACATTTGCTGATAGTGTCACTTCAGCCTGCCAGCGTGAACCTGGCAAGTCCCTAACTGTATTCTCTCTATTCTTTCTTTCTTTGCCTCTCTTCCCCCTTGTCTCTGTCATCTCCTCTCTCTTGTCCCTCCATTTCTTTTTCACTTTTTCATTATCTCTCCCTCTTTCACTTATTTGTCCTTTCTCCATCTCATTTTCTTTTTCTGCTTGTCTCTTTATTTCCATCTCTGTCTCCCTCTCATTCATTCTGTATTTCTCTTTTACTGTCTGTATTCCTGCCAATGACTGTCTCTCCTCTTCTTCCTCTTCTTGCAGGGTTAGTTTGACATGCTAATATGGAGATGCTGCTGATATGGATCAGTGTGGCATTTTGTGTGTGTGACAGCTAGCTTGATGGAAGTACCTGAAACTATTGCATTTTGGTGTCAAGAAGTCGTGGTTGACAGTGTTATAACACTGCTACAAACCATATACATTAGCTGTTGGGCTTATGGAATGATGAGCTTTAGCTAATGGTAATTTTAATCCAAAACTGACCCAGTTCTAATACTTTTACCACTGACAGTATGTTATACTTATGTATATCCCAAGAAAGCTATATGTAAATATTTAAAGCCTTGTCTCCATTAGCTATGTTCAGCCTGTTTGGGGCTAGCCATGGTCTGGTATAGTACGGTTAGGTTGTGTTTGCATCTCCACTGCACTTCTTGACAAGTCTCTTGTTACAAGGCAACTGTAGAATCCGACATGCTGCTAACTCAAAATTTGCACCACCAACTGTGGTACACGAGGTAAACCATTATTACACGACAGTCCTGGCCGACATTGGCCAGATTGCGAAAGGTGGCTGGCTCAGCCGCGGTCCAGCCAGATTCGGCCAGGTTTAAAGGACAACAGCGACACCGGCTGTGTGCCAGAGGCCACAGACTTGGCACTGCAGGACATGATATTACCTGAAAATGACAGTACAGAATTTGTACCTGTCCTTTAATCTGTGATGTCACATTAATGTACAGCTCTATTTAGATTCACTTAAATAACAATAATAATTAATATTTATATTCATTAATAATACATTGATTACCTTTCAAAGCATTGTTACGGAGTGCTGTTTAGTGCTTATTTTGCTTTTCACAGATACAGAAAAAAGTGTTATATGTGTTTTGAGATTTTGCCAGCCTAAGCTCCTCAGGCATACTGCAATGGTTAACTGTGGCAATCGTCACTTGCATTCTTGATTGACAAAATTATAACATTTTTCCAGACTTGACTGTCTGGGATTTAGAATTGAATCAAGATGATGGTCACTAGATATAACTTATAATGTCAGTGCATAATGTCAGTAACCACATTTTGGGGTTCTTATATTGGATATTTTCAATTTAGGGATATTTTATTTAATAATATTTGCATTGCTCTCTCTACTACATGTACCTAACATCTGCAATGCAAGCACTAAATACTCTGAAGAAAAGTTTTTTGTTTTTTTTACATGCAAATATGTGATACATTTTTAAAAATGCCACATTCCCAAAGCGCGAGCCAGCCAACTGTAAAAGCAAGCGATATGAACCAGCAGGAGTGGACTACCAATTCAATATAACCTTTAGAAATGAATCAAATTAATCAAATACTGTGTGCCCCAGTACTGACATACATTTAATACATGTGAAAAATTGTTTAAGTATTGAATGAAATGCCTTTACTTGTATGGGTTATCGCAGAATCCCCTCACATGGATGTTGGTGTAAATCCCTCCCGTACTAAGGCAGTACAGAGTCAGAGACAGACTGCCCTTCTTCAAAAGACTTTCTACCCTTTACAGTAGAACTCTGATTTCATGGTGTCTGAGCTTTGCGAGGCTGCTGTTCCGGTGAGTGGGAACATTTGTCTGACCGGTTTTATTTTGTGAATTGGATCAACGCCTGGGCTTGACCTGCAGCACATAATTACAATGGGTAGAAGGGACATTGACATTCCAATCGACATTCCTTGGTGGTTATTTGGCAAAGACCAAGTTCAGGGAATGTAGCAAAAGGATAGACAAGCACTTCTCAATATTGGTTGCTTGTAATGAAGATAATTTGAGAATACTTGAAGCATATTTTACTTTACTTTTGTAAAAGCTAAATGCCTATAAATGCAGCAGTGTATTGTGAGTTAGGAAAAAACAAAGTTCCTTGTATCCTTTAAAAAGCATAATCTTTTTTTCCGATTTTTCATCTTTGCCTTAATTTTGTAAAGATATGTCTTTTTTTCAAATGGTGGACTTCTCATATTATTCTAAAAATATATATTTTTGTTTGAATACAGCTGCAAAGCACACCACCTGCCGCATAGCCGAAGAGCACCTTACAAGTCCATGTTTGGAAGGAACACGCACAGTTTGAGCTCTTCATTCATTCCTAATAGTTTCCACCTGGTCAAGGAGTTTAAGGGTTTGTGCTGTTATTGCAGGTTGATCTCCTAATTAATTTCTCCTGACCAGAGAAGTCTTAACTCTGTCATGTAACAGAGTGTCCCATAATCCTCACTCTGAAGCTTGGCCTCCTTCAAATTGCCAACCTTATCTTGAGGTCTTAGCCTTTTGAATCCCACAGACAGCAGAGGAAAGATGCCCAGCAGAAGGACTTTCTTCTTGGGTTGTGTTCAAAAGCAGAATTAGAATTACTTTAATGTCCGTTTAAAATAAATGCACAGGGATTTTGTCTTCGTTATATTGGTATAGAGACATAATTACCAACTTACCAACTTACAGTTATACAGAATATATTAACATGGTACAGCGACAACAGAACCTCTAACAGACTAACATAGCAACACAGTACATATACAGTACATACTGTACATTACTATACATACCCCCCTTATTTAAAGGGAAAACACTAACGCTAATTTGAATGCATGGCGGGGAAGTCACCACAGACACCCAGTTCTTAATACTTATAATACTGCACATGCAAGGGCTTTCATCAGTGGGCCATAGGCTCAATCACCGTTGTGTTACTTAATTCGGCGATAGATAGTGACTTAACAGACGTTTATTTAAATTGAAATCTTCAGAGATCTTCGAGATTGCCACTTTAACGTGGAAACACATTTAAAATTGAACATGGTTTCTGGACTACCTATAAAGACAGAAAAAGCTTTAAAAACAATCTTCTGAAGTCTAAAATCTTGGTAAGTATGAGAATGATTTCAAGATAAGGCAGGCAGTTTGAGAGAGGCTGGCCTCAAGCTGAGATCATAACAATTAATAAAGAATCCCTGTGAAAGGTTAAACGGGTTCTTTGAAAATACTCACCTCTTTATAAAGTTAACTGTGATCACTCAGAATGGGTTTTAGTTAGAGTTTACCTTGCCATCTAAGGTGTTGACTGGACCTAAACAATGCCAGGAAAATTCCTCCTCTGGTCGTTAAAATCCCTTGCATTTTCTTATTTACGCTGGTTGATTTCTTCATTTAGACAGATGGCTGAATTTGGCAGCTTTTAATATAGGTCAAGAGAGGGTAAACCTTGCCTGACGAGATGTATTCATTAAGGTTTTAGTTCAACTCAGTTGTGAAATAGTGCGGGTGTAAGCATCCTGCTGGATAACTGGGTTAGCATCTTTAAAGGACTGTATGAGCGACATTGAAAGTTTAATGAGGATAATAGATATAATCAGGTGTAATATAATGATAATGTAAAATTCTGGAGTGGACATCGTTATCTCCTACCATTTACAAAATATCAAATGATGGAATTTAATTTGGTAAATGGTGTTGCGTGTCACTGTTCTGTCCCTTTCAGTCATTATTTTGGCCTTTAAATGTCAGGTATACATGTCTTGTCATGTCTTCTTGTAGCCCAACGGTATTTGAAGACAACAAACTAATTTCTGTGACGTCCATCACTGACAAAAGACAAGAGCAGCAGCGCAGATAAAGATTAGGATCAAGACTAAAGGCGCTTTTCCACCGCACATTACTGGCTCAACTCGACTCGACTCGACTCGCTTTGCTTCCTTTTCCACTGCAAAAATAGTACCCCTTAATTGTAGCTGGTCGCCATAGCGACGCCGCATGAAACCGCCATGATGTCATCTTCAATGCGACACAGAGGAACAATGGAGGATATCGAAGGGATTGTGTTCTTGATTCTCGGTATGTGGCTGTTTGCCACAGCAAAGAGACAGATTTGGATTTTCAGGTTGCCATTTCTAATAGTTAGTTCTAATAGTTCCAATAGTCAAATCGTTGCAAATGAGTAGGTACTCGTAGCAGTGAATGCTTGCGGCTGCTACAATAGCTTCGCAATTTAAACATGGCGGGAGCAGGATGCCGGGTGCAGGATGTCCTCTCTGGCCAATCAGTAGTCTACAGTGGTTTTATGTCACATTTTGG